>QXTE01001067.1:0-23533 GCA_003942145.1 Platysternon megacephalum
AGTTAGCTCTGACATTCAACAGTGGAGAGAGAAGGAGGTACAATTGGTGTTGCAGGCCCTTAAAAGAGGGCCCAGGCCAGCCCATCAGATACAAATACCCATCCCCAACCTCTCTCAATTCACTGGGTTTTGGAANTAAAAGAGGGCCCGGGCCAGCCCATCAGATACAAATACCCATCCCCAACCTCTCTCAATTCACTGGGTTTTGGAACCCATGTCCCTTGTCTAGCAAGTGCTACTTAGTTGATGGTGAGTCCCTCTGTCATACAACAGTTCACTGGCCTTGATTCACATAACCAGGGTAACAACACTTTGTTCTTCCTGCCCCAATAACAGAAAAACTGGGGATCCTACAACAGCCAAAGTTACCATTTTGGGCTGCTGTAGGCTCATGCTAGGCGGAGTGGGTGTGCCTATGCAAACAAGATCAGCCCCTGAAGTTCTTCTCCACACTCGCCATAATTCACCACCAGATGTCAGGGTAGAGCTCATCCTGACTCTGCTTACATCGTCATAATATTTATCAAACAATTTTTTTCAAAGAAAAACACAATATTCTATATATCAAAATATTCTATAAAAACAGGTTGACTTCAATGAATTTTTTCAATGCAAAAATATGTAATTTTAGTTTTTTCTTTCTAGACATCTTGCTTCTGTTTTCAAAAACTTAGAAAAAATAATATTCAATTTTTGGATTTTTGATTTCCCCCCACACACCATTTTTTATACTTCCTTCCTTCCAGCCATCCCCAACCCCTGAACATTGGAGTGAGAGGATGAGAGGAAAATGTGTGCACATGTGAAATCCAAAAAATAATGTTTCAAAAAGAAACATTTTTTTTTAATTTTCAAAAAACAAAATTCATGGAAAATTGAGATTCAAAAACAAACAAAATATTGTTTTGATTTATTTTAGTCCAAAAATTGAAAATTTTCAGTGAAAATCTTCAAATGGGAAAGGTTTTTGTTCAAAATTTTTAATAATTTTGTTGACAATTTTTTTGTTTGAACCTTACTCCCTTAGTCACCTTTGACAATCCCAACTTTTTTCCTTTCCCTTTCTCTCCCCGCCCCCCCTTGCCATTTTTAGGCCTTGCCTATTTAGGTTGAGATTTTTTTAAAATGTCACCTGTGGATGTTAGGGTGACCAGATGTCCCAATTTTATAGGGACAGTCCCAATATTCAAAGCTTTTTCTTATATAGGCTCCTATTACCCCCCCCCCCACACACACCCCCTGTTCCGATTTTTCACATTTGCTATCTGGTCACCCTAGTGGATGTCCACATCACAGCTATTTTAATGGAAATCAGGCATTCAAATTGCTTAGGCACCTTTCAAAATCTGAGCCTCAGATAGCTTTAGGCCAGGGATTGTGTCTGTAAACAATCTGGGACAGTGGAGCCCTGATCACTTAGCATGGTGGGACCCATTAGTTGTTCCTGCAACACAAATCATAAATAGTAATAATCTGCAGGGTGATGAAATGATTAGTTTGTATTTTCCCAGCATGCCAAGTGTAAAAGGTTTGGGACAGTGATCAAGGACACTGTCTCCCGTCATTTGATTCCTCCCATGTTTGGAGAAACAGGACTTGGTAGATTGTTTTTGGAAATAAACAGGATTTCACCAAGGATAGCAGACTGCAGCATCAATACCTCCTAACTGGAACAATCCGCAAGACCCTGAGTTTTTGGCTGTCCACTCAGGACAAAAGGGGTAACATTATAGTGGAGATCAAGGATCCAGCTTGGAAACATTATTTCCAGGAGGGGAGGTGGAGAAGCAGAAAGAGAGAGGAAACAACTCTCTCTCCCACTTCCACCTCCCCCCCCCCCCCCCCCCCCCCCCCCCCCCCCCCCCCCCCCCCCCCCCCCCNCTCTCAAAATTAAAAACAGGGACAATTTACAGTTCACAAAACATTATCACTTTTCCACCATTCCTCCGCCCTCTCCTTGCCCCTTCCTACCCAGCTCTGCCTTTCCCTTATCTCTGAGCGCTGCACATGCATCACCCCCCACTTCACCCAGGACCTCATTCACTGACCGACTCAGTTCCCCCTGCCAAACCCAGTGGGTATTACCCACCCCAAATGCTCTAACACCATGAGTCAGCAGCCCTCAAAACTCATGCGGTTGGCTTAAAAAAAATGCATCTGTGGCTTGACTTTATGACAGAAATAAACTCTCTGGTGCACATTTTTGATCATGTCAACTCTGCGACTCACACCAAACATTCCAGGTGCCAGGGAATGAGTCAGTAATTTATTCCTTTGGCTATTCATGCTAAAAGAAGTCTCAGGGGAAGTAGAGCTCCCCACAGATGTTGCCAGGGATAAATTCTCTCGCATGTTTTCTTTGTGCACGGGACGCATGTTTGGGAAGCTGGTTAATTTGGGGGTTGAGCTTCCTATGTGTTTGTCTGGAACTCTAGTCCTACAGTATCTGCCCACCGTCCCTACAGCAGGGAATATGTCTTTTCTTTTTTTACTGAAACACAACACAATTCATTCTAACTCACCCTGAAAGACAGGAGGAAGTATATCCCTCTAGATTTCTCCCTAAACATTTGTATCTAAGCCACACACATGACAACTGAGAAATTTGTTTTCATCTCACCACTGCAACAGTCCTCATCAACACAGATGACCACCAGTGCCAGTTTTATTGCAACCCCAAGAACTGTTTCACTAGGTTAAATCCAGATACCAGAGGTAAGAAATACTGACATCTTCTCTGGGGGCAATGGATATTTTGTTACATTTCCTTAAAATGTGTGCCTTGTATAACATGTATAAAATGTGTGCCTTGTATAACAATATTCATTTTATTTCTAGGAGTGGTGATAGGAACCCCAGTCATAGACCAAAGCCCCATTGTGCTCGAATTGCATAACAGGGGAAGAATTTTTGAAGAAAGCTTAAGGAATTTAGGCACTCATGTCCCATTGAATTTCTTCATTGGATGAGTAACTCCCTTCACTTCCCCAAACTGAATTTTTAATATTTGGAAGCTCAATGGTTGTGTTAGATGGCAAAAGGCTGCCACCATCCTAAAATAATAATTGAGCTAAAACACCCTAAAAGTTCCTATAACACGGATTCTGTTCTCTCTTTCATTCCTGGAGCTCTGTCAAATTCTCTCCTTCAGACGAATTCTTCGCATGCCAGGTCAGTTCTATTGAATATCACTGAGTTCCTGCAATGAAGGTACCTTCCTTTTCAGATGAGCAGGATGGATTGGGCAGGAGCTAGACTATCAAAAATTGCCTATGAAAATAACTAGTGACATTCTGTTTGGCTAGGATACTAGTAAGGGATTTAGAAAACATGGGCTACCGCCCCTGCTCTGCTGTAGATTTGTCAGGTGCTTGGCTAGCTGATTCTTGCTTATATGCTCAGAAGCTAACTAATCGCCAAATTTGGGGCTGAGAAGAAATTTCCCCCTCAGGTCAGATTGGACGTGTCCTTCAGGAATTTCACTTTTCTCTGCAGTGTGTGGGTGCGGGTCGCTTACTGGGATCCTCTGGGTATATCTCCTTTAATAGTTCCCTGCCATTTCAGGGGCCTTGGGCACGGAGCACCTTGGTCCCTCCTTTTTTCTGCCTAGTCTCCCAAGGGCTGTGATAAGAACAGCCACACTGGGTCAGGCCAAAGGTCCATCTAGCCCAGTATCCTGCATTCTGACAGTGGCCGAAGCAGGTGCCCACGAGGGAATGAACAGAACACATAATCATCAAGTGATACACACCTTGTCGACCATTCCCAGCTTCTGGCAAACAGAGGCTAAGGACACCAACCCTGCCCATCTTGGCTAATAGCCATTGATGGACCTACCCTCCATAAATTTATCCAGTTATTTTTTGAACCTTGTTATAATCTTGGCCTTCACCACATTCTCTGACAAAGAGTTCCACAGGGTGACTGTGCATTGTATGAAGAAATACTTCCTTTTGTTTGTTTTAAGCCTGCTGCCTATTAACTTCGTTTTGTGACCCCTAGTTCTTGTGTTATGAGGAGGAGTAAATAACATTTCCTTATTTACTTTTTCCACAGCAGTCATGATTTTATAGACCTCAATCATATCCCCCCCACTAGTCGTCTCTTTTCCAGAAAGTCCCAGTCTTATTAATATCTCCTCATACAGAAGCCCTTCCATACCCCTAAACATTTTTGTTGCCTTTTCTGAAACTTTTCCAATTCCAGTACATCTTTTTTGAGATGGGGTGACCACATCTGCACACAGTATTCAAGATGTGGGTGCACCATAGATTTATAGAGAGGCATTATGATATTTTCTACCTTATTATCTATCCCTTTCCTAATGATTTCCCTAATGATACTTTGGTCTAATTCTGTTGTTGGGTTTAGTGTGCGGGTGCTGGTGGCCTGTGATCAAGGAGGTCAGACTAGATGATCTGGTGGTCCCTTCTGGCCTTAAACTCTATGACTCCGTGCCCCTGGGCATGCCGCTTAGCCTCTCTGGGTATGTCTACACTACACCCTAAGCCCAAGCTCTGATTCTGGTTTGAGCCCCATCCCCGTTTCCATCCACACACAAACCAGTCTGATTCAGCTTAGCAAGCACTCAGAATCTGAGTCCTAGGAGCCTGCTAGGGAGGAAGGTCAGAGCATAAGTTTTGCCATGACTCAGGTCCAAGCCCTGTCGTTTTGCAGTGTGAACACAGCTCAAGCTGAAGTCCCAAGTAAGAAGGTCTATGCAGTCCCTATGGATGCGCTGGCACGGCTGTGAGACCCTGCTCTGGCAATTGTAAACCCAAGCTTACAATGCATTGTGGACACTCAAGCTTGAGCTTGGAAACACTGACTCCATGAGACTGGGTCCCACAGACCCGGTTTACAATGCAGTGTAGACATACTGTGAGTACCTCAGTTTCCCACCTGTACAATGCGGATAATAGCACTGCCCTGCCTCCAGGGTGGTGTGAAGGGTCAATTCCTCAAAGATGAAGAGGTGCTCCAATGCTGTGGTAATGGCGGGGGGGAGAGGCTGGTCAGTACCTTCGATTATTTTGCAGTGGGGTTGTAGCCGTGTTGGTCCCCGAAAATGAGAGACACGAGGTGGGTGAGGTCATATCTTTTACTGGTCCCACTTCTATTGAAGTAGCTTGAAAGCTTGTCTCTCTCACCAACAGGAGCTGGCTCAATAAGAGATTACTTCACCCAACTTGTCTCTCGGATAGCTGATGCTGTTTATTCCCCTTTTTCCCTTTACTCCTGCAGACAAAATGAACAGGACTGGAGAAGGCAACCAAACTTCTATGCCCCAGGAGTTCATCCTGTTGGGACTCTCCAGTCATCCAGAGGTCCGGCTGGCCCTGTTCGTGGCATTCCTCACCCTCTACCTGGTGACCCTGCTTGGGAACCTCCTCACCATTCTCCTGGTTGGATCTGACCCTCTCCTCCACACCCCAATGTATTTTTTCCTCGCCAACCTGTCTCTCCTGGAGGTTGGATATACTTCAAGTGTTCTGCCCCAGATGCTGGCCCACCTCCTGGCAGAGCACAGAGACATCTCGTTGGCCCGTTGCATGGCCCAAATGCACCTCTTCCTCACCTTTGGCATAACAGAGTGCTTCCTCCTCACCGTTATGTCATATGATAGGTACGTCGCCATCTGCCTCCCGTTGCACTACCCGCTCCTCATGACCAAGAGTGGGTGCATTGTCATGGTGGCCACTTCCTGGGCAGGAGGTTTCCTAGTTTCTGCCATCAACACCGTGTCCACCTTCCAGCTATCTTTCTGTGGGCACCAGGAGATAGACCATTTCCTCTGTGAAATGCCGGCCATGGTGAGTTTGGCCTGTGCTGGGAAGGGCCAGGCACAAATAGTCATGTCTGTGAGCTGTGTGTTCACGCTGGTCTGCCCGCTTTCCTTAATAGTCCTCTCTTATGCTCGCATCCTTGGCACTGTCTTGAACATCCCCTCTACTGCAGGAAGGCATAAAGCCTTTTCCACCTGCTCTTCCCACTTGGTCGTGGTCAGCCTGTTCTTTGGGACAGTGATTTCGATGTACCTGAGACCCAGGTCTAGCTCCTCTGTGAGGCAGCTCAAAACAAGCTCTGTCTTCTACATCACTGTCACCCCAGTGCTCAACCCCGTCATATACAGCCTGAGGAACAAGGAGGTGATATGCGCCCTGAGGAAAATGATGGGTAAGGATGTAGGGGTACAGGCCTTGCCTGAACAATGAAATAAAACAGATGTAAGGAAACAGGTTAACAATGGACAAAGCAGGAATTCACAAATGGCCTTGTAAATAATATGTACCTCATAGATAAATAAATAGTAAGAAGAAGAGTAAATGTGTGATAAGCTTGCAGCTGCAGCTTTGCTTACTAGCACATTTTCTAGTGCAGGGATAGGTCCACACAATTAGTAAGCCAATCATGAAGTCTGTGATGTAATGTAGAATGTAATGTACTTGTGTTCGTCTGTTTTAGAATATGTATATAATCTGATATACAATTATGTCCTTTGGAGTTGTGGTGCACCCTAACCCATCCCTATACCTGAGCCTGATCACCTCAGGTGTAGCTTTATGAAATGCCACTAAAGACACCTCAAGGCCATGTCAGGATTTGAACCAAGTTTTTTGGATTCTAGACAACTGGATAAAATGTTCCCCTCCAGAGTTGAAGGGAATCCCAACAGTAGGGAGGTAGAAGTCTCTGCTATCCCAGATCCTGACAGTGAGTGACAGATCATGGGGCCATCCCGTTTGGAATCCAGACTCCTGCTCTGCTACATCAGAACAATGGTCCATTCATCCCTGCATCCCTTCTGCACAGAGGACCAGAACAATTGTCCCTCTAGTCCTGTATCCTTTCTATTTTCTGGACCAGATCAATAGTCCATCCATTCCTTTATCCCTTCTACAGTCTGGACCAGAACAATTGTCCATCTAGTCCTGTATCCCGTCTACATACTTTATCAGATCAATGGTTGATCCATTCCTTTATGTTTTCTATTAATAGAAAAGACCATTGGTTCATCCTGTCTGAAAGCCTTACCCCTATGCACTGCATCCAATCAATGGTCCATCTCTTCCTGTATTCATACTACATACCTGCTTAAAAACCAATTGTCCATCTAGTCTTGGTTCATTCCTATGTAACAGATCAGAACGGCCCCAGCCACTCTGTATCCTTTCTACATGTGGGATTAGACAGCTGGTCCCTCTAGTCCTGTATCCCTTCTAGATACTAAATTAGACCAAAGGTCCCTTCTGTTCAGAGATTTTTCTCCAGATGGTCAACCTTTACAAGGGTCATCACACATACAAACAAATCAAAACACATAATTTGAGCTATGCTGGAGGCATGTGTTGGGCTAGTCCTTTCCACTGCCAGTTGGGAAGGGAAAGAGGGATGATAGCAGATGATTCACAGGAACTGAAAGGCTGGAAATTCTGCTCAATTGCTGATATTACATGAATGTGTGTGGACTCAGTTCCAATATCTCCAGTGGTCTCCATGCCACAGCTCAGGCTTTACACTAAATGTGCCCATTCACTGTCCTCAGGAGCCCTTTGTTAATGCACGATATATAGATCTGATATGGGGCGCATGGTGAAAGTTAGAAATAGTGGGCTAATAGAGAGGGCACTAGACTGGAACTAAAATGTAAAACTGCAAAATTTGTTCACTCAGCTTTTTTCAAAGAAGATGTAGATTCAGCAACACTGAATCATTTTGCAAATTCGTGTTGATGTCACCAAATTGTTTCAGGGGGAAAAACACGAAAGAAATTCCATTTTTTTTACTTTCTTGTTTGTTTTATTTTACATTGATGTCTGTTTTATTAATTTTATATCATATTTATGTACTATATTTAATATTATACACAGACAATATTTAAGAGTGTTAAATATTATAACATTATAATCAAAACCAAATGATTTCCTTATCTAAACTAAACCACTTGGCAAAACTTTTCTATGCTTCTGAATCAATTTGTGTGTCAGGATCACTTCACATACATTTATTAATGAACCCACCATCCTACCATGGACCATGGTCTGAGACACTCTCGTGTCTGCTATGGGAACTTTAATGTGCCTGTAGTATGAAGGATTGGGTTTTTTTCCCCATTTCAACATGTCCCTTATTCTCTCTGATATATACATTGATTTTACAGAGCCGTCATTTCTTTAACACCTTTTACATTCAAATCAAAGTTCATCACTGGTTTCTCATTTACATGTATATCTATATCTATGTCTATATGTAAATATAGAGATATAAGCCATGTCTCTGCTTCTGCCCGTCATACCACTGCTAATTAAACTCACACTAGCTCAATGAGAGCTAGCACAAGCATGTGTACACGAGCAGGGGAATCACACCCCTAGCTCATCATGTAGACATACCCAAAAGGGACCCAATAGACCCAAAGCCAAAAGGGATCACTGTGGTCATCTAGCCTGATCTCCAACTTCCCTGAATTAATTTCTCTTTGAACTAGAGCACAGCTTTTAGAAAAACATCCTGTCTTGATTTAAAAATTGTCAATGATGGAGAATCCACCTCTACCCTTGGTAACGTGGTTCAATGGTTAATTATCCTCACTGTCACACCTCAGTTCCAGTCTGAATTTGTCTAGCTTCAACTTCCAGTCATTGGATCTTGTCTGAACTTTGTTTGCTATATTGAAGACCCTGTGTTCAAATTTCTGTTCTCCGGGTAGGTATTTATAGGCTGTGATCAATTCATCCCTTATGGCTCTCTTGGATAAGCTAAATAGATTGAGCTATTTGAGTCCATTGCCATAAGGCAGGTATTCCAGGCTTGTGTCACCCCCAATCTCCTCCCTTCAGCACAGCATCCCCAAGCGCCATTGTGGGACATTGAGGTCTCCACTGATTGTGTGGGGAGAGCACCCCATTCTGAGTCACACACACACACACAGTCGCTGCAGCACATTGTCTCCTAGAGACAGGGTGGGACATGGTGGTCAGCATTGACTTGAAGGGGAGAATGCCCTTGAAGGAGTCAACCACACTGCGCTCTCTCTAGTCCTTGGGTTGTTCTTTGAATGTTCCCCATTCAAGAACTGACATAGACCATCCTTGCTTGGTGAGATATCTGATGGAACACTATGAAGAAAGAGATGCTTTGTGAGAATCCATTGCTGTTCTTTTATTGCTTCGTTTTGCGGGTTCTCCGGGATACCCCCCGGGAAGACCGGAATTGGAATACAAATGGAATAAATGTCTCCCAACTTATTCCCAAATAGTTGTGCTGATCTTCCTGGTCACACTGTGAGTTTTGTCAGAAGTCATTTCTCTTCTCTGTGCCTGACCCCTTCCCCCCCCCTCCCGGCCCGCCCCATATAAAATGGAGGTAATAATATTTATGCATCTCCCAGGAATAACAATATTTATAGTGATCCCATGAGAAAGATCACTGAGCAGGGTCACGCTGGGTAAGTACTTGGGTGGGAGACCATCCAGGTGCAGCTAAAGGATTGTGAAGTTCAATTAGTGTCTCTTAAAAATGTTGAGATCCTAAGATAAAAGCTGCTTTAGGAAGCAAAAAGTATTATCATTCTTATGGGATCTTTNATGGTCTGAGACACTCTCGTGTCTGCTATGGGAACTTTAATGTGCCTGTAGTATGAAGGATTGGGTTTTTTTCCCCATTTCAACATGTCCCTTATTCTCTCTGATATATACATTGATTTTACAGAGCCGTCATTTCTTTAACACCTTTTACATTCAAATCAAAGTTCATCACTGGTTTCTCATTTACATGTATATCTATATCTATGTCTATATGTAAATATAGAGATATAAGCCAGGTCTCTGCTTCTGCCCGTCATACCACTGCTAATTAAACTCACACTAGCTCAATGAGAGCTAGCACAAGCATGTGTACACGAGCAGGGGAATCACACCCCTAGCTCATCATGTAGACATACCCAAAAGGGACCCAATAGACCCAAAGCCAAAAGGGATCACTGTGGTCATCTAGCCTGATCTCCAACTTCCCTGAATTAATTTCTCTTTGAACTAGAGCACAGCTTTTAGAAAAACATCCTGTCTTGATTTAAAAATTGTCAATGATGGAGAATCCACCTCTACCCTTGGTAACGTGGTTCAATGGTTAATTATCCTCACTGTCACACCTCAGTTCCAGTCTGAATTTGTCTAGCTTCAACTTCCAGTCATTGGATCTTGTCTGAACTTTGTTTGCTATATTGAAGACCCTGTGTTCAAATTTCTGTTCTCCGGGTAGGTATTTATAGGCTGTGATCAATTCATCCCTTATGGCTCTCTTGGATAAGCTAAATAGATTGAGCTATTTGAGTCCATTGCCATAAGGCAGGTATTCCAGGCTTGTGTCACCCCCAATCTCCTCCCTTCAGCACAGCATCCCCAAGCGCCATTGTGGGACATTGAGGTCTCCACTGATTGTGTGGGGAGAGCACCCCATTCTGAGTCACACACACACACACAGTCGCTGCAGCACATTGTCTCCTAGAGACAGGGTGGGACATGGTGGTCAGCATTGACTTGAAGGGGAGAATGCCCTTGAAGGAGTCAACCACACTGCGCTCTCTCTAGTCCTTGGGTTGTTCTTTGAATGTTCCCCATTCAAGAACTGACATAGACCATCCTTGCTTGGTGAGATATCTGATGGAACACTATGAAGAAAGAGATGCTTTGTGAGAATCCATTGCTGTTCTTTTATTGCTTCGTTTTGCGGGTTCTCCGGGATACCCCCCGGGAAGACCGGAATTGGAATACAAATGGAATAAATGTCTCCCAACTTATTCCCAAATAGTTGTGCTGATCTTCCTGGTCACACTGTGAGTTTTGTCAGAAGTCATTTCTCTTCTCTGTGCCTGACCCCTTCCCCCCCCCTCCCGGCCCGCCCCATATAAAATGGAGGTAATAATATTTATGCATCTCCCAGGAATAACAATATTTATAGTGATCCCATGAGAAAGATCACTGAGCAGGGTCACGCTGGGTAAGTACTTGGGTGGGAGACCATCCAGGTGCAGCTAAAGGATTGTGAAGTTCAATTAGTGTCTCTTAAAAATGTTGAGATCCTAAGATAAAAGCTGCTTTAGGAAGCAAAAAGTATTATCATTCTTATGGGATCTTTACTTTTCTCATTCTGCAAAGTAGGGTTTCTCATGCTCAAACATTTCCCTTGAGGTTTATAGTGGAATCACACAAAGCTCTAGGATGTCCTAATAACTTTATTCTACAAAAGGGTTTAGGGGCAAAACCACACACTATATTCCAGTGCAAACTGGGCACCCAAATCCTTTTAGGCAGCTTTGACAATCTCACCCAAGGTCTCCATCTTGCTCAGTTATCCTGGTTCTCTCTGCCTTACTTGCAAGATGGTCAGAAGGGAAACATCCATTAATCCCAAAGGGGACAGTATCAGACTGGTCACCCATGTAAGAATTCAGCTCCTAACCCGTGCAGTGTTTGCCTCCATCCCACATCTGCAAAACATGGAAATTATGTCTTTCTTGTATATTTAGGCTGAGATTTGTAAACTCATTTTAATGGAAATTGACATCCAAGTCTCTGTCTGCTTTTAAAATCTCAGACTCTGTCTTGCAAAGGGCCTATCAAAATGGGTTCCCTTGATCTCAACTAAGGCCAATAGGATGATACTAATTAATAATTTGCATGGCAGTGAAATTATTACTTTGTGTTTTCCCAGAGACATTGAATTAGGGGAACCTACAGTATGGTGTGTGGGTAATGCAATGAGAAACCAACCAGCTCGGCAACTGACTGAAGTTGGGGAGGAAGAGGGAGGTCTAACTTACTAGGTAGGAAAGGTAACGATTGATAAGTGTAGACCCAGATTCATATTTTGTGTTGCTTTTTAACCATTTGTTTCCACCACTCCCTTCTTTAATCCTTATCCTTTCTTACACTAAACCTCCTTTTGGTTTATTGTAAGCACTCACCGCAGGTTTAAGGTAAAACTGGTAAACTGGGATATGTGGCATCTTTAGGGGAAGAGGATCAGGAATTTATGTAAGTAGCCAGTGTCAGAGGAATGCTTCAAAGGGGATGAGAGACTGGCATGCACCTGTTGGTGAACTGCAAGGTGAAGTTAGAGCTGATGTAGCCCAGAGGAGAGTGCTTGAGAGGTGGATAGGCTGGTGGTATCACATATATCATATGAAAGACTTGGGCCGTGTTCCTCTGTTCACATCTTGAGAAGAAATATATTTGAGGTTATGACTCTCCTCAGGGCTCTATTGATATCTTTGCTTCTCAGGCTGTAGATAATGGGGTTTAATGTGGGTGTCACCACAGAGTAGAGCAGGGCCAGGAATTTGTCACTCTCCGGTGTGTAGCTGGACCTGGGTCGCAGGTACATGGCGCTGGCAGAGCCGTAGAACAGAGTGATGACTATGAGGTGAGAGGAGCAGGTGGAGAAGGCTTTGTATCTGCCCTGGGCTGATGTGATCTTCAGAATGGTGGAGATGATGTGGATATAGGACCCCAGTATCAACAAAGAAGGGATCAATGTGATTAACATCCCAGCTACAAAGACGGCAATTTCATTCATGGCGGTGTCTCCGCAGGCCAGGGTCAAGAGGGGAGGAATGTCACAGAAGAAATGGTTGATCCGGTTGTCCCCACAGAAGGGCAGGGTGAAGACGAGTGAGGTCTGACCCAAGGAGAGCAGCAAACCACTGATCCAGGCGCCAGCCACCAGCTGGACACACAGGCTCTTGTTCATGAGGACCACATACCGCAGAGGGTTACAGATGGCCAAGACGCGGTCGTATGCCATGGCAGCAAGGAGGAAGCATTCGGTGGTCCCTAGCGAAAGAAGGAAGTACAATTGGGCAGCGCAGCCAGTGAAAGAGATGGTTCTGTCCTGAGAAAGCAGGTTCTCCAGCATCTTGGGGATGGTGACCGTGGTGTAGCAGATGTCAACCAAGGACAAATTGGAGATGAAATAGTACATGGGGGTGTGAAGAGCCGGGTCAAGCCAAACTGTGGCACTGATGAGGATATTCCCCATCAACGACACCATGTAAATGATGAAAGTCACCGCAAAGAGCAAGTTCTGAAGCTCTTGATAAGTGGCAAACCCCACCATCACAAACTCTGTAGTTTGGTTTTTAGCTTCCATGTGCCTGGAGAGAGAAACAAAATGGGGGGGAAATAATGAACATGAACTCTCTTATCTCTTATCATCTATTGATGATTATTCTGATGACGATGATGTTGGTGATTTATAATGTGCACACAACATTCTAGGAACATTTCACCAACAGTAAAAAACATTGTTCCAGTTCATGGCTTTTTTAAAGGGAAACCAAGACTCACCAATCTATTAGAATTCTTGAGGGTGTCAAAAAGTATGTGGACAAGGGGGATCCAGTGGATATAGTTACTTGGACTTTCAGAAAGCTTTTGACAATGTCCCACACCAAAGGCTTTTAAACAAAGTAAGTAGTCATGGGATAAGAGGGAAGGTCCTCTCCTGGATCAGTAACTGGTTAAAAGACAGGAAATAAAAGGCTAGAAATAAATGGTAGGAATAAATCTCTCCTCATATGGAAGCTGTTCCATACCCCTACTCATTTTAGTTGCCCTTCTCTGTACCTTTTCCAATTCTAATATATCTTTTTTTTTTCAGAGGGGGTGACCAGAACTCCACACAGTATTCAAGGTCTGGGTGTGCCATGGATTTATATAGTGGCATTATGATATTTTCTATCCCTTTCCTAATGGTGCCTCCCTTTCAGTCTAACCAAATCACCCACCTCCCCACCCCTGCTGCTCTGTTTTCTATACAGTAGAACCTCAGAGTTATGAACACCTCGGGAATGGAGGTTGTTCGCAACTCCGCAATATTTGTAATTCTGAACAAAACGCTCTGGTTGTTCTTCCAAAAGTTTACTACTGAACATTCACTTAATACAGTTTGAAACTTTACTATGCAGAAGAAAAATGCTGCTTTTAGCCATCTTAATTTAAATGAAAACAAGCACAAAAATAGTTTCCTTACCTTGTCGAATCTTTTTTTAAACTTTCCCTTTATTTTAGTAGTTTACATTTAACACAGTACTGTATTCGATTTGCTGTGGTGGAGGGGTTGGAGGGGGGAGAGTTGGGGTTGTGACTTTGTTTTTTTGTCTGAGGTGTGTGGGTGACCAATGAGTTTGTAACCCTGGTGTTCATAACTCTGGGCTCTATTGTATATATCAGGTTCAAGTCTCTGTCTGTGTCAGCTTCCAGCAAGCTGGCTCTGTGTCTCTCTGTCCGCTTCCAGCTGAGTTTACCATTTCTCCCCTCCGGATCAGCCATGGACATCTTTATAACCCCACAGTGTCTATTAATCTCAGCCCTGTCCTTGGGTAGATAAAAATATCCTAATCTGGATGGTACTAGCCAGGTAGGTTCATCTCACAATTGATGTCCCAGCTGATTGTTTGAAGCAGGTACCTGAGGGGGTGATTCATCTGTGTCATTGTTTTACCCTTCCTGGATTCCATAACAGCCCCCTTCACAGTCTTTGTTTGATGTCACTCTGTGCATTCAACCAGGCAGACATATAAAACAGAACAGGGGAAAAACAAATCATACACAAAATTCCTAAAACCTAATACAGACATTTCCCCAGTTTTTCACATGTAGATGATATATAATTGCAACTCTCCCATCTAAATCAACCATAAGCAAGATAGGATTGTATAAAGGACTGATTCTTACCTTGTCCTCAATGTAGGAAGCAGATAACACCTTGTTACATGGCTAAAAGAAAGGAAGTCTCACCTCTACCATAAAGTTCCATAGAGTAGATTAATTCAAGCATAAGGAATTTTCTGAGTTACTTTATCAATCACATAAAAGAAATGTGCTTCCTCCAGAATTGTTCTTGACACACCTCTACATCTGTATTGCTATCTCCCTCTAGGCATGGAGAAAGACTGAGATCTCTCTCTTGAGAAAGAAGAAGCTTTTTATACTTTTATGCTGCAGCATGCATAATATTCCAGCTTTCTCCTGAACATTCTTGCCATAATAACATGAAGCTATAGGTCCAAAATACTTGGCTAAAGAAACTATCTGCAGAGCCTTGAAATGGACATAGCTGATCCTGTTTGCCTATAACTGTGTTTACAGTGTAGTTGTAGCTCTGTGAGTCCCAGGTTATTAGAGAGACAGGGTGGGGGAGGTCATATCTTTATTAGACCAACCTCTATGGTGAGAGAGAGACAAGCTTTCGATTCACACAGAACAAGATCTCTGTATGACTCAAAGCTTGTCTCTCTCACCAACAGATGCTGGTCCAATAATAGATATTACCTCACTCACCTGGTCTCTCTCTAACTGTGTTTTGTTTTTATCCAAGACTTCCCTCACCTGTTTTTCCTTTCCTGATGTGGGCTCTGCAGCTCTCCTATCTGCAGCATTCTGACACACACAGCTCTTGTGTGTAGCAAGGACATTCTGGTTTCTTTATAACCAGTGGGGTTATCATCCTTTAAAAAACACATCTCCAGTTTTTCATTGGGGAATCAGACAATTAACGCTGCTTGTTAACGTACACTATCACGTAGCACAAATAAAGTGTGGGGTCTTGCCACTGCATCATCTGTCCTACTGGACACTATTGAGAGCACTGGCATTGAAGGTGGTGCCAACCATATGTTGCCAAATCTGAAGCCAAAGAATTTTTCACCTGATGCTGTTGATCAAGCAAGTCAAACACATCCCCCACCCCACTCCCTCTGAAGCAATGAGCATGAGGCAAGGTCAGAGGCAAGAGTCCTGACACATAAACCAGGAACAATATCTGCTATGGCAAATCCTCAGCGAAAATACTGAGGATCTTACTTAACTTCTAGGAGGTCCTTTTTCAAAAGAGACCCATGCTGGGCCACATCCTGACAAATATTCTGAATTTGCAAATCCATCTGGATTTATGTCTTAGGGTTTTATATTTCATTCAGCCTTTACCCAGGCAAAGCTTCCATTTCAGTTGATCCTTATGAGGTCCTTATTTATTTTGTACTCAAGCAAACCACCCATTGACATCCATGGAGCAAAAATGCCCATTGAAGGCATTAGACCAAAACTTNGCAAATAACACCTTGTTACATGGCTAAAAGAAAGAAAGTCTCACCTCTACCATAAAGTTCCATAGAGTAGATTAATTCAAGCATAAGGAATTTTCTGAGTTACTTTATCAATCACATAAAAGAAATGTGCTTCCTCCAGAATTGTTCTTGACACACCTCTACATCTGTATTGCTATCTCCCTCTAGGCGTGGAGAAAGACTGAGATCTCTCTCTTGAGAAAGAAGAAGTTTTTTATACTTTTATGCTGCAGCATGTATAATATTCCAGCTTTCTCCTGAACATTCTTGCCATAATAACATGAAGCTATAGGTCCAAAATACTTGGCTAAAGAAACTATCTGCAGAGCCTTGAAATGGACATAGCTGATCCTGTTTGCCTATAACTGTGTTTACAGTGTAGTTGTAGCTCTGTGAGTCCCAGGTTATTAGAGAGACAGGGTGGGGGAGGTCATATCTTTATTAGACCAACCTCTATGGTGAGAGAGAGACAAGCTTTCGATTCACACAGAACAAGAGCTCTGTATGACTCAAAGCTTGTCTCTCTCACCAACAGATGCTGGTCCAATAATAGATATTACCTCACTCACCTGGTCTCTCTCTAACTGTGTTTTGTTTTTATCCAAGACTTCCCTCACCTGTTTTTCCTTTCCTGATGTGGGCTCTGCAGCTCTCCTATCTGCAGCATTCTGACACACACAGCTCTTGTGTGTAGCAAGGACATTCTGGTTTCTTTATAACCAGTGGGGTTATCATCCTTTAAAAAACACATCTCCAGTTTTTCATTGGGGAATCAGACAATTAACGCTGCTTGTTAACGTACACTATCACGTAGCACAAATAAAGTGTGGGGTCTTGCCACTGCATCATCTGTCCTACTGGACACTATTGAGAGCACTGGCATTGAAGGTGGTGCCAACCATATGTTGCCAAATCTGAAGCCAAAGAATTTTTCACCTGATGCTGTTGATCAAGCAAGTCAAACACATTCCCCACCCCACTCCCTCTGAAGCAATGAGCATGAGGCAAGGTCAGAGGCAAGAGTCCTGACACATAAACCAGGAACAATATCTGCTATGGCAAATCCTCAGCAAAAATACTGAGGATCTTGCTTAACTTCTAGGAGGTCCTTTTTCAAAAGAGACCCATGCTGGGCCACATCCTGACAAATATTCTGAATTTGCAAATCCATCTGGATTTATGTCTTAGGGTTTTATATTTCATTCAGCCTTTACCCAGGCAAAGCTTCCATTTCAGTTGATCCTTATGAGGTCCTTATTTATTTTGTACTCAAGCAAACCACCCATTGACATCCATGGAGCAAAAATGCCCATTGAAGGCATTAGACCAAAACTCCCATTGAAATCAAGTGACCAAAATGCCCATTGAAGCCACTGCCCAAATCTTCTATTTAAATGAATGGCTCAAAATGCCCACTGAACTCAATGGATTAAAATCTCCCTTGAGGTCAATGGATCCAAATGTTGTACCATGGGTACTGTGCTATATAATTGGTTATGTTTTGGCTATATACAGTGTATGTTTTATAGTAAAAATTAAAGTATTAAAATAAATAAATAGGATAGTAAATACTAGTATTAGCCATTTTCTTTTTATTTATGCCTTGCAAGTAACAGACAGGATTTTGTCTGTGTCTATGTTAATTAAATTAGACCAAGGCCTCAATATAGAAAAAAATAGTTGCAAAATTGAGTAAGGCCTAATTTACAATGCCTTTCTTGTTCAACATAAAAACTGCTATTTGCTACCTTTTAAAGGTATCTGTAAAAAACTGTTTATGTAAATAAGAAATGCATGCATCAAAAAATATATATTATAAAGGCCATTATTAAAGCCAAATGGCCAAAAAAAAAAAAGTAAAAAAACTAATAAAACTAAAAAAACTTAAAAACGCCGAAAAAACATCAAGGCTGAGGTAAAGGCTGACACCCTTAAAACACAAAATAATTAATTAAATCAAAACCAAACAGAATGACCCTCCCCAAAATGTTTTGAGCCATCAAAAAATAACACCCACTGAGGAGTAACCGGTCATAAACTGACACAGCAAAATCCATACACTTCAACAAAAAAAAGAACTTAAGAACACGGTGCTTTTCCATGGGGCTTTGGGTTTGTCTTGACAACAACTCCAGAAGCATCGGCTTGCAACCGACAGAGCCCAGCTCCCCTCTGCCACCAATCTGGCTGGTCACTAAATTGATCCAGACTCTGGACTGGTAACTATAACATCGACTGGCAGGACTGTGTGTGTGGTGTGTGTGTGTGTGTGTGTATGTGTGACTGAAAAGCACATGCTAATTGCTGTATTCTCAATACATGCAGCATGTTGCCTTTTCCCCTATAAAAAGATCTCATGTGCTTTTTATATAAGCATAACACAAACACCCATTTCATACACTGGGAGATTCCCCTTAGTAAAGACTGAGAAAAGCTAACAAGAATTCAGCGCATTGGATGGCAAGTTCTTGGCACATCTCAGGATTTAGCCCTTTGTCTGAGGCCTGTCTACGCTACAGAGTTAGGTCATCAAAAGGCAGCTTATGTTGCCTTAACTATGGATGTGTTTACACTAAAATTTCGCTGCCGCCAGCGTAACTGCCCTTCTATGCTAACAGAGTAACTCCAACTCCATGAGAGGCATAGAGTCAATGTCAATATAGTTAGGCTGACGTGGTGTCTGTATAGAAACTGTGTTGCTTACATGAACTGTTACTGGCTTTTAGAAGCTGTCCCACAATGCCCCACACTGACAGTACAATCAGCACAAGCGCTCCTGGTGAGGACGTGTACCACTGACACAAAGCGCATAGCATGGACACTCAAAAGCGATTTAATTACTTGTGGCGGCTGTATGCTGATGTTTCACAGACTCACAGGACTCATTCTCTCTCTCTGCTCCATACAGTCCCTGAAAGAACCCCCCTTCAATGTTACAGCCCTTCTCAGGGATTCACTCTCTCTCAGGGGTTAAGCCTTGGGCTCCAGTGCCTCCTGGAACCACACCTCTCTGAGCCTTCAGCATGCCTGTCTCTTGCCGTGGGCCCCCTCAGGGAGTCCACTTGCTCTGGCCCCCCGGGGCCACAACACCCAGAGGGAATAATGCAACCCTGATCTCTAGCCTGCAACGACTCTCAGCCGACATAAAACAGGAGGGTTTACTGATCGTCTGAACACAGCATAGGAGATTCCCAGGGCCCTGGAGCCTTGCCAGTCTCAGCACAGTTCAATTGGCTCTCTTCCAGTCCCGATGGGCTCAGGCTACTTTCCCTGTTCCTAGTCCAGCAGCCCCTTCCTTCCAGCTGATCATCCTACATCATCTCCCTCAGCAGCCCCTCCTCTGTCCTCTGTCTTCCATTCAGGTAAACAGGTCACCTGGGCCTCCCCTCTTCCATCCTTTGCTCCCCCACTCGCTGGAACCAGTTGGTCAGGTCACCAGAGTCCTCTCTCCTCCGCCCTTTGTCCTCCCACTGGCCAGAACCAGCTGTCTTCCAAGTTGGGATGGGTCTCCTGGTCACCGGGTCACCAGTCACTAGGGCACCCCATCTCCATGCCATTTTCCGGGGCCCTGACTGCTAGGCGAGGTCACACCTAGTCCGTCTGCAACAACAACCCCCTCTCCCACCCCCTCGTTAAACCCACAGCCCACAAGGAAACTGAGACCCACACACTATTCATGCAAAACACTAAGAAAATCCCCCACTTCGTCACACAATGTAACTTAGGTTGACATAGTTTTGTAGTATAGACATGCCCTGAGAGAGGTGTGAGTACCTTTTGGCACTATCGTACACCCCTGTTCTACCCAATGGAAAATTTGACCATGGGCACTTATATTGTTTCATAAGTTCCTATCTTTGTCCCCACCTGTCTCAAGCTCTGTATTCTTTCAGCAGTGGATAGTCACGGACCTGTTTCTATTTTCAGCTCACTTAATCGCATGGTGCTGTGTCTATCATGTGGATTTCTCTTTAATATTTCCTAGTTAATATGAACACTAGGTCGCATTCCATCAGCAACTGGCGTAGCGCCACCTCCCCACCCTACCAGAGCGACATGTGGGCCAGGGGTAGAGTTACTAACTCCAGTTGGGGTCATTTGGTCCAGGAGATTCATCATACCTCCACACTTAAGGAAATAGTTATTTTTAATATTCAAATTGCTCTGAAAGCCACGTGCAGGTCTATAAAACATGACCTCTGAGGAAAGATTGAAAAAAATGTGTTTGTTTATTGTGGAGAAGAGAAGCATTGGGGGGACATGATAACAGTTTTCAAGTACATAAAAGCTTGTTACAAAGAGGAGGGAGAAAATATATTCTTGTTAACCTCTGAAGATAGGACAAGAGGCAATGGTCTTAAATTGCAGCAAGGACGGTTTAGGTTGGACATTAGGAAAAATTTCCTGTCAGGGTTATTAAGAACTGGAATAAATTGCCTAGGGAGGTTGTGGAATCTGCATCATTGGAGCTTTTTAAGAACAGGTTGGACAGACATCTGTCAGGGATGGTCTAGATAATACTTAATCCTGCTATGAGTGCTGGAGACTGGACTACATGACCCCTCGAGGTCCCTTCCAGTCCTATGATTCTATGCATGAGGAAATTTTTCTTCAAAGTTGGTAGGCTGGAACCGGTGCTGGGGTAGAGTTTGTGGTAGAAAATGTGGAGTCATTTGATCCAGAGGTTCCCAATATGCAGCCATCTACAATATGAGCATATTTTTAATGTTTCAACAGTTCTAAAATCCGCAGGCATAGTGAGATTATCTGGGAGAGTGCTATGCCACAACAGGGGCAAGGGTATATGTCCTAATACAAATTTTGGGTCATTTGGTCAAGGGGTTCATCAGATACAACCCCCCCACCCAGTGAGCTGATCTTAATACTCATGTTGTTCTAAACCCGACACACATTGCAACAGTACAGTGGTGTTGAAAACTGGCATTCCATCATATGGGCTGTGGCAGACTTTGAAATGGAGACCACCTGTTGAGATGAATAAGTCACTTCACAGCTCCCAGAGCCACTGTGTGCTCTGAATCAGCTGAGAACATCCCATTGAGATGAATGGGCCACTTCACACCTCTGTGATCCTCCTATGCTGAAGAGTGGTGGGCAAAGCCCCTCCAATCCACATGAGACCCTGAAGTGGAGTATGGAGTCTGGGGGTTCCGCTCCCTTCCCCCTTGCTAACTCCAGCTGGCAGATGTGCTCCTCACAGCCCATAGCTTACCATAGAATCATAGAATCATAGAATATCAGGGTTGGAAGGGACCTCAGGAGGTCATCTAGTCCAACCCCCTGCTCAAAGCAGGACCTAATCCCAACTAAATCATCCCAGCCAGGGCTTTGTCAAGCCTGACCTTAAAAACCTCTAAGGAAGGAGATTCCACCACCTCCCTAGGTAACCCATTCCAGTGCTTCACCACCCTCCTAGTGAAAAAGTTTTTCCTAATATCCAATCTAAACCTCCCCCACTGCAACTTGAGACCATTACTCCTTGTTCTGTCATCTGGTACCACTGTGAACAGTCTAGATCCATCCTCTTTGGAACCCCCTTTCAGGTAGTTGAAAGCAGCTATCAAATCCCCCCTCATTCTTCTCTTCTGCAGACTAAACAATCCCAGTTCCCTCAGCCTCTCCTCATAACTCATGTGCTCCAGCCCCCTAATCATTTTTGTTGCCCTCCGCTGGACTCTTTCCAATTTTTCCACATCCTTCTTGTAGTGTGGGGCCCAAAACTGGACACAGTACTCCAGGTGAGGCCTCACCAATGTCGAATAGAGGGGAACGATCACGTCCCTCGATCTGCTGGCAATGCCCCTACTTATACAGCCCAAAATGCCGTTAGCCTTCTTGGCAACAAGGGCACACTGTTGACTCATATCCAGCTTCTCGTCCACCGTAACCCCTAGGTCCTTTTCTGCAGAACTGCTGCCTAGCCACTCGGTCCCTAGTCTGTAACAGTGCATGGGATTCTTCCGTCCTAAGTGCAGGACTCTGCACTTGTCCTTGTTGAACCTCATCAGGTTTCTTTTGGCCCAATCCTCTAATTTGTCTAGGTCCCTCTGTATCCTATCCCTACCCTCCAGCGTATCTACCACTCCTCCCAGTTTAGTGTCATCTGCAAATTTGCTGAGAGTGCAGTCCACGCCATCCTCCAGATCATTAATGAAGATATTGAACAAAACCGGCCCCAGGACCGACCCTTGGGGCACTCCACTTGAAACCGGCTGCCAACTAGACATGGAGCCATTGATCACTACCCGTTGAGCCCGACGATCTAGCCAGCTTTCTATCCACCTTATAGTCCATTCATCCAGCCCATACTTCTTTAACTTGCCGGCAAGAATACTGTGGGAGACCGTATCAAAAGCTTTGCTAAAGTCAAGGAATAACACATCCACTGCTTTCCCCTCATCCACAGACCATCTTCTTTCCTCCCATCCCGATGGACCCTCCTAACCCGCTAGGGGTTTGGAGGGGCAGTAAGAAGGGCAGAGTTGGTAGCTGACTGTGAATTTTTTACCAATAAACCTCTTTGTCCACCCTCATAGTTGCAATCCAATTATTTCCCCCGTCCCCTCACTGCCATTAGTTCCTCAAAAAACAAGGGAAATTTGCCACCCAAAAACTTGGTTAACATGGAGTTAAGGTTGCTCGGCAGTGCCATCCATCTTATCTAGCTATCAAAAGAACATAAGAATGGCCATACTGGGTGAGGCCAAAGGTCCAGCTAGCCCAGTATCCTGTCCTCTGACAGTGGACAATGCCAGGTGCCCCACATACTATCTATCTATCCCAGGGGTCTCAAACACGTGGCCCGCAGGCCGCATGCGGCCCACAGGGTTATTTTCTGCGGCCCGCGAGCTCCTCACGGCCCCCCGCCCTCCCCCAATGTTTACCTAGAGTGGCTCTGGCCCGACCCGCACCGGGAGCAGGGCAGGCTCCCTGCCTGCCTGCCTGCCCTGCCCCGCGCCGTGCCGGGAAGTGGCTGGAACCTGGGCAAGGAGGGGCTCAGGGGTGTGGCCGGGAATGGGGAAGTGGCCGGGAATGGGGAACTGTGGCCAATGGTTGCTGCTGGGGGCGATGCCTGAAGCAACAGTCACACACACCCCTGCGCCCCTCTTTCCCCAGGTTTTAGCTGCTTCCCGGCAGGGGAGGCAGGCAGGCAGGCAGGGAGCCTGCCCTGCCCCCGGTGCGGGTTGGGCCAGAGCCTGCCCCCGCACTCCTCCTGCACCCCGACCCCCTGCTCTGAGTCCCCTGCCGCACCCGACCCCCTGCCCTGAGCCCCCTCCACACCCCGCACCCCTGACCTGAGCCCCCTGCTGCACCCTGCACCCCGACCCCCTGCCCTGAACCCCCACCACACCCCACACCCTAACCCCCTGCCCTGAGCCCCCTGCC
>QXTE01001068.1:0-26174 GCA_003942145.1 Platysternon megacephalum
AGCCTGACCCCTGGGATCCTCCCCCCTTGCTAGGTTCAGTGACCTATATACTGAAGATGAGTTCATAAATGGGGAATGTACACTGGGTGCTGCCACTGGACAGACACTTCCTAGCAGGAGACCCACCCAGTTAATCTGATAAAAATATATTTGATGAAAGAGAGGCATCCTGGGGCTCTGTATTTATCATCTCGCAATGACTCCAGATTCAATTTGCTCAGATTAGAAAGAAAGATTATTTTTTTTATTGCGAGCCTGGAAATAGCCTATGGTGTAAAAGTCAGAGCAGGATCATTTCAAGCTCATACACCCTTATCACTAATGGAGTAAAGGAATGTACAAACCAATGAAGCCTTAACATGTCATTTCCATCCTTAAGCCTTGTCCCTGTGACAGGATCTCAAGGACAGCCAGAAACGTTACTCAGTGTCAGGAGGAGAGAGGAAAGCACTTTCCCTCGTGTATTTCCCCAGTCTGTTGTGCAAGGCAGCAGAGGTGCTTTAGGGCATTTTCTGTCACTGATTTTTTTCATGTTGGTGTGGGAGGATAGACTTAGGGTATGTCTACACTATGAAATTAGGTCCAATTTATAGAAGTCGGTTTTATAGAAATCGTTTTTATACAGTCAATTGTGTGTCCCCCCACACAAAATGCTCTCAGTGCATTAAGTCGGCGGACTTCGTCCACAGTACCGAGGCTAGCGTCGACTTCCGGAGCGTTGCACTGTGGGTAGCTATCCCACAGTTCCCACAGTGTCTGCCACCCATTGGAATTCTGGGTTGAGATCCCAATGCCTGATGGGGCAAAAACAGTGTTGCGGGTGATTCTGGGTACATGTCGTCAGGCCCCCACTCCCTCCGTGAAAGCAACAGCAGACAATCATTTTGCGCCTTTTTTCAGCCCAGACGCCATAGCACTGGGATCATGGAGCCCGCTCAGATCACCATGGCAATTATGAACACTATAACCACCACACGCATTATCCTGGAGTATATGCAGAGCCGGAACCTGGCAAAGCAAAACCAGGCGAGGAGGCGACGGCAGCACGGTGACGAGAGTGATGAGGAAATAGACATGGACATAGACTTCTCACAAAGTACGGGCCCCAGCAATGTGCAAATCATGGTGTTAATGGGGCAGGTTCATGCCATGGAACGCCGATTCTGGGCACGGGAAACAAGCAGACTGGTGGGACCGCATAGTGTTGCAGGTGTGGGACGATTCCCAGTGGCTGCGAAACTTTCGCATGCGTAAGGGCACTTTCATGGAACTTTGTGACTTGCTTTCCCCTGCCCTGAAGCGCCAGAATACCAAGATGAGAGCAGCCCTCACAGTTGAGAAGCGAGTGGCCATAGCCCTGTGGAAGCTTGCAACGCCAGACAGCTACCGGTCAGTCGGACATCAATTTGGAGTGGGCAAATCTACTGTGGGGGCTGCTGTGATTCAAGTAGCCCACGCAATCAAAGACCTGCTGATATCAAGGGTAGTGACTCTGGGAAATGTGCAGGTCATAGTGGATGGCTTTGCNGGACATCAATTTGGAGTGGGCAAATCTACTGTGGGGGCTGCTGTGATTCAAGTAGCCCACGCAATCAAAGACCTGCTGATATCAAGGGTAGTGACTCTGGGAAATGTGCAGGTCATAGTGGATGGCTTTGCTGCAATGGGATTCCCTAACTGTGGTGGGGCGATAGATGGAACCCATATCCCTATCTTGGCACCGGAGCACCAAGCCAGCGAGTACATAAACCGAAAGGGGTACTTTTCAATGCTGCTGCAAGCACTGGTGGATCACAAGGGACGTTTCACCAACATCAACGTGGGATGGCCAGGAAAGGTACATGACGCTCGCGTCTTCAGGAACTCTGGTCTGTTTCAAAAGCTGCAGGAAGGGACTTTCTTCCCAGACCAGAAAATAACCGTTGGGGATGTTGAAATGCCTATAGTTATCCTTGGGGACCCAGCCTACCCCTTAATGCCATGGCTCATGAAGCCATACACAGGCAGCCTGGACAGTAGTCAGGAGCTGTTCAACTACAGGCTGAGCAAGTGCAGAATGGTGGTAGAATGTGCATTTGGACGTTTAAAAGCGCGCTGGCGCAGTTTACTGACTCGGTTAGACCTCAGCGAAACCAATATTCCCATTGTTATTACTGCTTGCTGTGCACTCCACAATATCTGTGAGAGTAAGGGGGAGACATTTATGGCGGGGTGGGAGGTTGAAGGAAATTGCCTGGCCGCTGATTACGCGTAGCCAGACACCAGGGCGGTTAGAAGAGCACAGCAGGGCACGGTGTGCATCAGAGAAGCTTTGAAATCCAGTTTCATGACTGGCCAGGCTACAGTGTGAAAGTTCTGTTTGTTTCTCCTTGATGACCCCCCCTTCCCCCCGGTTCACTCTACTTCCCTGTAAGCTAGTCACCCTCCCCTCCCCCCTTCGATCACCGCTTGCAGAGGCAATAAAGTCATTGTTACTTCACATTCATGCATTCTTTATTAATTCACACAAATAGGGTGATAACTGCCAAGGTAGCCAGGGAGGGGTGGGGGAGGAGGGAAGGACAAGGAGACACTGCACTTTAAAACTTTAAAAAGTAAAAACTTTAAAACTTATTGAAGGCCAGCCTTCTGCTGCTTGGGGATGGAGTGGTTGGGTGGCCGGAGGCCCCACCACCGCGTTCTTGGGCATCTGGGTGAGGAGGCTATGGAACTTGGGGAGGAGGGCTGTTGGTTACACAGGGGCTGTAGCGGTGGTCTGTGCTCCTGCTGCCTTTCCTGCAGCTCAACCATACGCTGGAGCATATCACTTTGATGCTCCAGCAGTCGGAGCATTGACTCTTGCCTTCTGTGTTCAATCTGACGCCACCTCTCCTCTTCAGCCCGCCACCTCTCCTCGCGTTCATATTGTGCTTTTCTGCACTCGGATATTGTCTGCCTCCAAGCATTCTGCTGTGCTCTGTCAGCGTGGGAGGACGTCTGGAGCTCCAAGTACATCTCATCCCGAGTCCTCTTTTTTCTCCTTCTAATCTTCGCTAGCCTCTGCGAAGGAGAAACATTTGCAGCTGGTGGGGGAAAAGGGAGATTGGTAGTTAAAAAGACACATTACATAGCACATATGCTTTCGTTACAAGGTCGCATTTTGCCTCTATTTATATTGAGGGCCTGCCGGTTTGGTGTGAGAGATCACTCACGCAGGGACGGGCAACAGAATTCGGCTTGCAGGCAGCCATGGTAAGCCACAGTCTTTTGGCTTCTTTAACCTTCATAACATGTGGGAATGGTTTCAAACAGCAGCGCCCTCATTTTCCATACCAAGTGGCCGTTGGGTTGGCCATTTAAAATGGGATGGCAATTTAAAAGGAGGGGATGCGGTTTCCGGGTTAACGTGCAGCACAAACCCAACTAACCCCCCCCCCCCCCAACCCAATTCCCTGGGATGATCACTTCACCCCTCCCCACACCGCGTGGCTAACAGCAGGGAACATTTCTGTTCAGCCGAGCAGGAACGGGCACTCTGAATGTCCCCTTAATAAAAGCACCCTATTTCAACCAGGTGACCATGAATGATATCACTCTCCTGAGGATAACACAGAGAGATAAGGAATGGATGTTGTCTGAATGCCAGCAAACACCGGGACCATACGCTGCCATGCTTTGTTATGCAATGATTCCAGACTACGTGCTACTGGCCTGGCGTGGTAAAGTGTCCTACCATGGCGGACGGAATAAGGCAGCCCTCCCCAGAAACCTTTTGCAAAGGCTTTGGGAGTACATCCAGGAGAGTTTTCTGGAGATGTCCTTGGAGGATTTCCACTCCATCCCTATACACGTTAACAGACTTTTCCAGTAGCTGTCCTGGCCGCGAATCCCAGGGCAAATTAATCATTAGACACGCTTGCTTTTAAACCATGTGTAATATTTACAAAGGTACACTCACCAGAGGTCCCTTGTCCACCCTCAGGGTCTGCGAGCACGCTTTGGGTTTGGGTGGGTTTGGGGTTTACTGGCTCCAGGTCCAGGGTGATAAACAGATCCTGGCTGTTGGGGAAAACGGTTTCTCCGCTTCCTTGCTGTGAGCCATCTTCAATCTCTTCATCATCATCGTCCCCAGAACCCGCTTCTGTGTTCCGTGATTCTCCATTGACAGAGTCAAAGCACAGGGTTGGGCTAGTGGTGGCTGCACCCCCTAGCATGGCATGCAGCTCGGCGTAGAAGCGACATGTCTGTGGCTCTGCCCTGGACCTTCCGTTTGCCTCTCTGGTTTTGTGGTAGACTTGCCTTAGCTCCTTAATTTTCATGCGGCACTGCTGTGCATCCCTGTTATGACCTCTGTCCTTCATGCTCTTTGAGACTTTTTCTAATGTTTTGGCATTTCGTTTACTGCAACGGAGTTCCGCTAGCATGGATTCGTCTCCCCATATGGCGAGCAGATCCCATACCTCCCGTTCGGTCCATGCTGGAGCTCTTTTGCGATCCTGGGACTCCATTCGCGGGGCTTTTCCTGTGTACCTGGCCAGTGCATCCGAGTTCCGATTGCTGTCCAGAGCGGTCACAATGGTGCACTTTGAGATAGCTCCCGGAGGCCAATACCGTCGAATTGCATCCACAATACCCCAAATTCGACCCGGCAAAGCTGATTTCAGCGCTAATCCCCTCGTCGGAGGTGGTGTAAAGAAATCGATTTAAAGAGCCCTTTAAGTCGAAAAAAAGGGCTTCGTCCTGTGGACGGGTCCAGGCTTAAATCGAGGTAACGCTGCTAAATTCGACCTAAAATCGTAGTGTAGACCTGCCAACTTTTTCAAGCTGTGAATGTTAAGTGACCAAGTGATGAGATAACAATAACGCTGTTGCACAGGATTTGATTGGAACTAGAAAACAAAAAGCCCTTAAAGTTGAACTCTTGGGTGAACAGAATGATCTGATAGATATTCAACCTTGGAAGGCAATAGATTGTTACATCAGTCAGAACAGCCTGGTTTGGTTTGTTTGCTTGTTTGTTTTTCCTGATGAATTGCAGACGGTTCAGAGAAGAGCCACAGGAACGATTAAAGGCTTGAGCAGGGAGAGAAGTTTAAAAACAAACCCAACCTGCCAGCTGTGATTGCTGAGAACATTTTCCTTCTCTACTCCAGGGTCTCTCTTCTGCCAGATTCTAAGCAAGTCAGGCCACCCTGCAGACTATGGCAGAACAGTTTGGTATTAGGCTGCTGGACTCACCACGTAGGAGTGCAGCTGCTGTAGCACCTTGACCAATCATGGGCCGAATCCTGCAGCCCTGGCAGCCCAGGATAACCTGCCACTGACGGCAATGGGAATTTAGTCTTTGTAACTAGCTGCTGGTACCTGAGGTCTCAGCTATGGATTAAACTGGTAGCAAACACAGTTTTATCCAAAGAAGTGAAGAATGTAAGTGAAAGAGCAAAGCTGGCTATCTGGGGAGCTGTTGCAGTCCCATAACCAAAGCTGGAAGGGAGAAGAGGAAAAACTCCCTAAAGTACTGGGAGCAGCACCGAGAAAAGGAAGTTTGCCAGTGAGCTCAGTAGCAATAAATATGAAATGATGGAGTGCTTTCTGCTCTGTAATGACACGTTTGAATTGTTACACTTTACTATGAGATAAAGCTTTAAAATATCCTGGTCTAATTTCAGGATGGGTCTGTAACCATAATCAGTTTCTGTGGGAAGTGGGACTTTCAAAATTCCCAAGGAATTTAATGGGTGGTGTTCACTGTTGGTCACCTGAGGGCAGTGCAGTAGAGTTCAAACCGATGACCAGAGAGGCGAGAACAGGGATTGTGGGACACCTCCTGGAGGCCAATCGCAGCACTGTAATCGACCAGGGTGTCTACAATGGCACCGCGGCGCTGTAGCCCCGGTGCAGAAAGCTGTACGCCTCTCGTCGGGGTGGGTTTTTTTTTTATAGCGCTGCAACTGCACAGTTTCTGCACACTAAGTGACTTGGCAGTGTGTAGACCTGAGAAGTTACATGGCAGAAAGCTGGTTTACTGTGCAGAAACTTGCCAGTGTACACAAGGCCGTAGATGGCTTATATAACATAAGAACAGAAGACTGGTCATACTGGGTCAGACCAATCGTCCATCTAGCCCAATGTGCTGCCTAAGAGTGACCAGTGCCAGATGTGTCAGAGGGAATGAACAGAACAGGCTTGTTGACCTGCAAGATGAAGGTCTTTCACCCTTACCTTTAACTTCATTGTTGTCGATTCCTACTTCTCCTATCTTACCATACCTCCCCCGAAGTCTCTGGGCAAATCAGGTGTGAACCACTCCTTTGACACAGACGTATCCCAATCCAGCTCAACTGAGGCGGACTTTGGGCCAATGTCAGTTTGGGAAAGGCCCGCTTAACCCATGAATGAAAGAAACACAAGGCCAGTTCTGAGGAGGTTTCCAGAGCCAGACCTGAGGGTTAAACAGCTGTACTCAAAAGGAAAAGGGGCCTCAGCACCTATAAAAATAACTGGTTGCAAAAACAAAACAAAAACTAAATTAAAAAACCAAACCAAAAATACAACCCAGAAAATCTACCAGCACACATCCATCACTATTTTAGATCCTGACATCTCCTGCCTGATGTGACATCTTCGCTTTGCAAACAAGAGACCTGGGGAACTCTGGGCTGTTACCCTCTAACTGGGTAAAAGATTACACCTCTTGTCGGAAGATTTAAAATTTATCAAATAAATTCCATTTTAAATAGAAATAATTACAGACTATACTGGGTCTCTAATTCTTGTAAATGCTATTTCTCTCACATATTCCCCCACTCTAATTCCTTTGGAGTGAGGTTTTAATTTCAGGATTAGCCACCATTTCCTATGTAGTAGGAGGGGGCAGGGAGAGAACTAGAAAAAAATCTGAATTATATTGTAACACTGAAATCCCTGTAAAACATCACATAATCAGCCTCTTACGTTACACTAATTAACTTCACATTTAATTTCATTGTCGCTGGTAACAATTTATTCAAAGATTACAAAATAGAAACCTATAGGGCAGTTTTCTCTTAATTCCACTAGTGAGCTTTCTAAGTCACATTCTACAATAACCGAGGAGCCTTCCATTTCTGTGAGTTCATTTCTCCCTGGGTCTTTCTCCCATAAGTGTGGGTGGAAGGGGGTCTCACACTACGTGGGAAGGTTGCATCATGAGAAAAACCACCTGTGCTCTATTTTCACACTTTCTAATCCTTCAAAGTAGCAGGAGGTGGAGAAGTGATACAAATGCATTAGATTAAGAGCAAAATTAAGAGACCAAACCACAGACTCTGGACTCAGTATTCATATATCCTGCAGTCTGAACTTGGAATCTGATACATTCCCCCATTGGCTACCACCATTTGCCCAGCATGGAAGTGCTTCTTGTCCAACAAGGCAGCCAGATTGGGACCCATAGGCATGGAATGGCTCTGAAGGAATCAGCTGAAAAAGACAGTTGTTCCCAATTTAATCATGGCATCCTTTAGGAGCGTGATCAATGCCACTTAACTATGGGCCACAGGTCACCATAGCTTCCATCTCTGGGGTGAAAATCAACCACTCGTACCTGCAATTTCTACCTGAGTTCTTGTCAAATCTTTGACCTTATTTGGAGTAATTTTACACTTCTCTGGCATAGAATTCTTCCCCAACCACCCAATATATCAGTAGCGATAGTGAGGTATAACTCCCCGCAAAATGCCCTTTTATTTCTTTTATCTGGTGGCACAGGTTTAAATTAGGGACTAAATTCAGGTGCGGCTTAGAATTCCTGTAAAACCCCAAATGTCAGGTATCTATTAAAAATAGGTATCTTTCTGCAGCTATATCACATTCAACACGGATTTCATGTTCTACACATTTGCAGCATCTCCTCCCAGGGATGAGCTGAACAGAAATGTCACTTCCATGTTTCCCATCCCTACCTAGCTAGAGATTGCCTTTCCCAAATAATAGGCAACATGCACCTGATTAGGAAGGAGATATCTTCAGGAGCGACCTCCTGCAGAGCCTGTGCCACAACTGCTTTGGGAGCCCAATGCATGGGTATTTTGCTTAGCTACAAGTCATTTACTAGGGAATCCTCTTCCCAGCCCTTTAGAAAAAATATTGACCTAACCAACTGAACAACAGGGGGATTGGGATGGTGATGGGGAATAAGGGAATCCCTCTGACTTACCCTATCTTCTTCTGTTGTTACAGAGGGTGAAATGACATTTTTCCCTATCCCTGCCCTGTTCCTGCTCTTTGTTATAGTTCAATATATTTTAAGTGAGGAAAATGGTAGTAAAAATATCTGCTCTCCAGCACAACCTGAAGCAACATGAGAACAACTGGGAATAAAACAATTTGTTCCCGAAGGGGAAACTTGATGACTAAGAATTGCTTTGAAATGTGGGAACAGTATAACCGTGATGCTCAGGGTTTGTTTAGACTAGGAAAAGTGATGGAGTTTAGGTCAGGTCAAGGGGGAAGCTAATGCCAACCACTGCACCGGGGCTGCATCTGCACTACAACTAGAATTGTCTTTTTACACCAAGATCACTGACTTGAGCAGCCAACGCCATGTACAGTCCTAGTGGATGTCAGGCACAGGGAGTTTGTGCCTCAGTGTAGCTTGTTGGGATCAAACCTCTCTCCCCCATCTGGAGCCGATGAACATTCCTGGCTGGAGGGACACACACTCCTACGACTCAAAAGGAAAGGAGTTGATAGAAAAGATCACAGGACTGACCCCAAAGAAGGGTGAGCTGCAAAAGGCAGAAGCAGGCAACTGATCTGGGGGAGCTGAGAGACCACGGTGAAGATGGTGGAAAGATCACTCTGTGGGAATTAGCAAATGTGATTAAAAAAAAAAAAAATCAAATCTTTGGCCAGCCCTAGTCAAGGCATTTATTACAGTTCTCTCTCATGTGGATTTTCTGATGTCTAATAAGGTTTGAGCTGTGATTGAAGCTTTTCCCACATTCAGAGCATGTGTAGGGCATCTCTCCTGTATGGATTCTCTGATGTGTGATAAGGTGTGAGCTCCGACTGAAGCATTTCCCGCACTCAGAGCACGTGTAGGGCGTCTCTCCTGTGTGGATTCCACAATGTCTGATAAGGTGTGAATGCTGATTAAAGCTTTTCCCGCACTCAGAGCATGTGTAGGGCGTCTCTCCTGTGTGGATTCTACAATGTGTGATAAGGTTTGAATTCCGATTGAAGCTTTTCCCACATTCAGAGCATGTGTAGGGTGTCTCTCCTGTATGGATTCTCTGATGTGTGATAAGATTTGAGCTATAATGGAAGCTTTTCCCACACTCGGAGCATGTGTAGGGTCTCTCCCCCGTGTGGATTTTCTGATGTCTATTAAGGTTTGAGCGCTGATTGAAGGTTTTCCCACACTCAGAGCATGTGTAGGGCGTCTCTCCTATGTGGATTCGCTGATGTGAGATGAGGGTTGAACTATCAGTGAAGCGTTTCCCACACTCAGAGCATGCATAAGGTTTCTCACCCGTGTGGATTCTCTGATGTTTGAAAAGGTTTGAGCTCCAACTGAAGCGTTTCCCACACTCAGAGCACGTGTAGGGCATCTCTCCTGTGTGGATTCTACAATGTGTGATAAGGGCTGAGCTCCGACTGAAGCTTTTCCCGCACTCAGAGCACATGTAGGGTCTCTCTCCTCTGTGGATTCTCCGATGTCTGAGAAGGTCTGAGCTCCCATTGAAGCTTTTCCCACACTCATGGCATGTGTAGCGTGTCTCTTCCAAGTTGATTCTCTCGCGTGTAATAAGGGCTGAGTGGCTACTGAAGTTTTCCTCTGGCATCTGCTGAGTCTCACAGGCTTTTGCTTTTTCTGGGAGTGCACAACTCCCAGAAACATTCCGTTTGGATCTTCCTGATAACGTTCCATGTGGTTCTACATGCTCAGCATCCTCCTGCCGGGATTTCTCCTCATTCTCACTCACTATCCCATCACCTGATGGGTGGCAGAGAGAATCCAGACGTAGGTTACTCCCTGTGCCGGAGAGAGAGGAAATCTCAGAGACAGGAATGGTAAAAGGGATGAACAAACCAAAATATGTGCGGGAGAGATCAAACCTATCAGGAGCAGATTTTCCCCAAACCCTTCCCCAGAGGACAGAGGAAGGGATCAGTTTTGGTCCGCATCTCACCAGGACACTCAGCGGAAAGCGAGATCGGGGAGAGACCTGCTGCCAATTGTCAGTCAGAAAGGGTTACCTGTTCTGTAACTGGCGTTCTTCGAGATGTGTTGATCATGTGTATTCCACAGTAGGTGTGCGTGCTTGCCACGTGCACCGGTGCCAGAAGTTTTTCTCTCAGCAGTACCCGTCGGGGGAGCGCTGCTGCGACCCCTGGAGTAGTGCCTCTATAGCGCGCTATAAGGGGAGCTGCGCGCTCCCCCAACCCTCAGTTCCTTCTTGCCAACTCTGACAGAGGGGAAGGAGGGCAGGATGTGGAATAGACATGAGCAACACATCTCGAAGAACGCCAGTTACGGAACAGGTAACTGTCCTTTCTTCTTCGAGTGCTTGCTCATGTGTATTCCACAGTAGGTGATTGCAAGCTATGTCTGATGGGTAGGAGTTCACAGATTCCCTGGCTGAAGCACAGCTCTCCCGAAACCAGCGTCATCCCTGGCGTGGGACACGATCGCATAGTGCGACGTGAACGTGTGTACTGAGGACCAGGTAGCGGCTCTACAGATGTCCTGGATAGGGACATGGGCCACAAAGGCCGCCAACGAGGCCTGAGCCCTTGTCGAGTGAGCCCTTACGATAGATGGTGCGGGAACCCCTGCTGGGTCGTAGCATGTGTGGATGCACGATGTAATCCACCGGGAAAGCCTCTGGGTGGAGATCGGTTGACCCTTCATGAGCTCGGCTGAAGCAAGAAAGAGTTGCGAAGACCTGTGGAACGGCTTAGTCCGATCCAGATAAAAAGCCAGTGCTCTGCGCACATCGAGCGTATGGAGGAGACGTTAGAGGCATGAGATCTGGGGCAGAGGATAGGCAGGAAGATGTCCTGGCTCATGTGAAAAGCGGAGACCGCCTTAGGGAGGAATCCCGGGTCTGGGCGGAGCTGGACCTTGTCCTTGTGAAAGACTGTGTAAGGGGGGTCGCAGGTCAGGGCCCTGAGCTCCGAGATCTGAACATAAGAACATAAGAAAGGCCGTACCGGGTCAGACCAAAGGTCCATCTAGCCCAGTATCTGTCTACCGACAGTGGCCAATGCCAGGTGCCCCAGAGGGAGTGAACCTAACAGGCAATGATCAAGTGATCTCTCTCCTGCCATCCATCTCCATCCTCTGACGAACAGAGGCTAGGGACACCATTCTTACCCATCCTGGCTAATAGCCATTTATGGACTTAGCCACCATGAATTTATCCAGTCCCCTTTTAAACATTGTTATAGTCCTAGCCTTCACAACCTCCTCAGGTAAGGAGTTCCACAAGTTGACTGTGCGCTGCGTGAAGAAGAACTTCCTTTTATTTGTTTTAAACCTGCTGCCTATTAATTTCATTTGGTGACCCCTAGTTCTTGTATTATGGGAATAAGTAAATAACTTTTCCTTATCCACTTTCTCAACATCACTCATGATTTTATATACCTCTATCATGTCCCCCCTTAGTCTTCTCTTTTCCAAGCCGAAGAGTCCCAGCCTCTCTAATCTCTCCTCGTATGGGACCCTCTCTAAACCCCTAATCATTTTAGTTGCCCTTTTCTGAACCTTTTCTAGTGCTAGAATATCCTTTTTGAGGTGAGGAGACCACATCTGTACACAGTATTCGAGATGTGGGCGTACCATGGATTTATATAAGGGCAATAATATATTCTCTGTCTTATTCTCTATCCCCTTTTTAATGATTCCTAACATCCTGTTTGCTTTTTTGACCGCCTCTGCACACTGCGTGGACATCTTTAGAGAACTATCCACAATGACGCCAAGATCTTTTTCCTGACTCGTTGTAGCTAAATTAGCCCCTAAATCTGCCGGGCTGACATGATGGCCACGAGGAAGGCTACCTTCCATGAAAGATGAGACCATGAGCATGTGGCCAGGGGTTCGAACGGGGGCCCTGTGAGGCGGGATAACACCAAATTTAGATCCCACTGAGGGACAGGGGCTCTAGCATAAGGAAAGGACCGGTCTAGCCCTTTGAGGAAACGCCCGGTCATGGCATGGGAGAAAACCAAGCAGCTCTGGACCGGCGGATGTAACGCCGAAATAGCCGCCAGGTGCACCCTGATGGAGGAAGGGGCCAGGCCTTGAGTTCTAAGGTGAAGAAGGTACTCAAGGATAAGTTGGAGCGGGGCAGACATTGAGGAAGTACCCCGCTCGCCCGCCCACCTGGAGAACCTGGACCACTTCACCAGGTAGGCTCGGCAGGTGGATGGCTTTCTACTTTCGAGGGGGACACGCCTGACCCCTTCCGAACACCTTCTCTCCTCCACATCTAGCCATTGATCAGCCACGCTGTCAAATGGAGAGTGACCAGATTGGGGTGGAGGAGGCGGCCCTGGTCCTGGGACAGTAGGTCTGGGTAGAGCGGCAACGGCCGCGGAGGGGCCACGAGCAATCCCAGGAAGGTCCCGTACCAATGTTGCTGGGACCAAGCTGGGGCGATCAGGAGGACGTGCGCCTTGTCCGTTTTCAGTTTCTCCAGGACCTTGCCAATGAGGGGAAACGGGGGAAAGGCGTAGAGGAGTTGACCCGACCATGATAGGAGGAAGGCATCTGAGATCGCGTTCCTCCCCCCCGGAACAGAACCTGTGGCAATGGCAGTTCTGTCGGGTTGCAAACAGGTCTACTTGGGGAGTGCCCCACGCTCGGAAGAGCTGGTGAGTGACCTCCGAGTGGAGCGACCACTTGTGTTGGAAGGAGAAAACCCTGCTCAAGCGATCGGCCTGGGTGTTGTTGACACCTGACAGGTGGAAAGCCTTCAGGGAGATGTCGTGGGCTATACAGAACTCCCAGAGGCTGAGGGCTTCCGGGCAGAGGGCCGAGGACCTCATCCCACCTTGCCTGTTGATGTAAAACATCGTGGCGGTGTTGTCCGTGAGTACTCTGACCACCTTGCTGCGCAGCTGTGAGCTGAACGCCATACAGGCTAAGCGTATCGCCCTGAGTTCCCTGACGTTTATGTGAAGGGCCAGCTCCGTGGCTGACCACATCCCTTGGGTCTGTGAGTTCCCTATGTGGGCCCCCCAGCCCAGGTCCGACACGTCGGACACTAGGTCTAGTGACAGGGTCGGATCCTGGAAGGGAACTCCCTGGAGTATGTTGGCCGGGCAAGACCACCATTGTAGCGTGGCGATCACCCGCACCGGTCCCGAGAGGACCTTGTCCAGTTTGTCCCGGGCTTGGGAGAACTCTGAGACCAGCCAGAGTTGGAGGGGCCTCATCCGAAGCCTGGCGGACCACGTACGTGCACGCAGCCACGTGGCCCAGGAGCTGCAGGCACGCCCTGGCCATGGTGACGGGGAACTCCGTGACCGAGGCTATAAGCCCCTTCAGGGTCTGGAACCTGTCCATGGGAAGGTTTTAATAGCTCAGTGGTTTGAGCATTGGCCTGCTAAACTCAGGGTTGTGAGTTCAATCCTTGAGAGGGCCATTTAGGGATCTGGGGCAAAAATCTGTCTGGGGATTGGTCCTGCTTTGAGCAGGGGGTTGGACTAGATCAGGGGATAGGCAACCTATGGCACGTGTGCCGAAGGCGGCCCGCGAGCTGATTTTCAGTGGCACTCACACTGCCCGGGTCCTGGCCACCGCTCTGAGGGGCTCTGCATTTTAATTTAATTTTAAACGAAGCTTCTTAAGCATTTTAAAAACCTTATTTACTTTACATACAACAATAGTTTAGTTCTATATTTTAGACTTATAGAAAGAGACCTTCTAAAAACGTTAAAATGTATGACTGGCACGTGAAACCTTAAATCAGAGTGAATAAATGAAGACTCGGCACACCACTTCTGAAAGGTTGCCGACCCCTGGACTAGATGACCTCCTGAGGTTCCTTCCAACCCTGATATTCTATTCTATGAAGGGAGGCTGTGGCCTTGGAGGCATCCACGAGAGCGACTATGAATTCTATGCGCTGCACCGGCACCAATGTCGACTTGGCCTCGTTTACTAGGAAGCCTAGGTTGGCACATGTAGCCAAGAGCAGGTCCACGTGGTTCTGTACCTGGGACCGCGAGCTGCCCTTGAGCAGCCAGTCGTCGAGGTAAGGGAATATCGGTACCCCTCGGCGTCTGAGGTAGGCCACCATTACCGCCATACACTTGGTGAATACCCTGGGCGCGGTGGACAGGCCAAACGGGAGGACCATAAATTGGTAGTGGTCCTGTCCCACTAGGAAATGGAGGAAGCGTCTGTGCCCCTCGAATATATGGATATGGGGGGAGGGATAGCTCAGTGGTTTGAGCATTGGCCTGCTAAACCCAGGGTTGTGAGTTCAGTCCTTGAGGGGGCCACTTAGGGATCTGGGGCAAAAAATCAGTACTTGGTCCTGCTAGTGAAGGCAGGGGACTGGACTCGATGACCTTTCGAGGTCCCTTCCAGCTCTATGAGATAGGTATATCTCCATATATTAAGTATGCGTGCTGAAGTCCAGGGCCACATACCAATCGCCAGGGTCCAGAGCGGGTATGATACATGCCAGAGAGACCATTCGGAACTGGCATTTTGCCATGAACCGATTGAGGTCTTGCAGTTCCAGGATGGGCCTGAGCCCCCCTTTCACCTTGGGGATCAGGAAGTAACGGGAGTAAAACCCTTTCCCCCGGAACTCCCACGGAACCTTCTCCACAGCTCCCAAGCTGAGGAGCTGACCCACTTCCTGCTGTAGCAGGGGTAAATGCGACGGATCCCCCTTGCTCTCCGAGGGAGGGCCGGGGTGAGACAAATTGTAGCATGTAACCCTGGGAAATGGTGTTGAGGACCCATCGGTCTGATATTATTCGGGACCATTCCGTAAGGAACGCACACAAGTGGTTGCTGAAGGCAAACTTTATTGGTAGGAGGGTCCTCTCGGGGGTCACCGGGGTACCCTCCTGCAACCAGTCAAAAATGCCTCTTGCCCTGCTGCTTGCCCCTGGAGGGCCCAGGCTGTGGGGCAGAGCGAGACTGCCTCTGAGGTCGCCTCTTTTGGGTCTTGGACCTCTTGTAGGCGGGCTCGTATCTCGGCTGGGGCGCAGGGNGTGCTGAGTAGAGGGGAATGATCACATTCGTGAGTCCTTCATGCCATAGAGCCTCACGTCTGTTTGTTCTGCGAACAGGTCCTTGCCGTCAAAGGGAAGATCCTGCATCACAGACTGCGCCTCCACGGAGAGCCCAGACAGCAGTAGCCACAATGCCCTGCGCATGGACACGGCCGAGGCCATGGACCGAGCAGCCGTGTCGGCTGCATCCGCCGCCATCTGCAGAGCAGCCTTTGCGGCAGCGGCGCCCTCGTCCACCAATGCCTTAAAATCCTTCCTTTCGCGTTCCGGGAGGGAGGGCTCGAATTTCAGCAGTGACCCCCCACAAGTTAAACTCATAACGACTGAGGAGGGCCTGGTGGTTGGCCACCCGGAGCTGGAAGCTGGCAGATGAATAGATATAATAACAGATGGAGATATACCTATCTCATAGAGCTGGAAGGGACCCCGAAGGGTCATTGAGTCCAGCCCCCTGCCTTCACTAGCAGGACCAATTTTGCCCCAGGTCCCTAAGTGGCCCCCTCAAGGATTGAACTCACAACCCTGGGTTTAGCAGGCCAATGCTCAAACCACTGAGTTATCCCTCCCCCCAAAAATAAAGCTTCCTGCCAAACGAGTCCAGTCTTTTAGAGTCTTTATTTTTGGGTGTGGGTCCTGGTTGACCCTGTCTTTCCCTATGATTTACAGACTCCACCACTAAGGAGTTGGGGGCCGGGTGGGCATAAAGGCATTCGTGCCCTTTCGTGGGTACGAAGTATTTGCGCTTTGCCTTTTTCGATATTGGGGCGAGGGAGGCCGGCGTTCGCCAGAGGGCACGGGAGATGTTAGCCACCCCTTCGTGCAGCGGGAGGGCCACTCTGCCCGGTACTGAGGACGAGAGCACATTAAACAGCGAGTCTGAGGGTCCCTCCATCTCCTCAGCTTGGAGTCAGAGACTGGATGCTACTCACTTTAGTAGCTCCTGATGAGCCTTGAAGTCCTCCTGCGGTGCGGAGGGGGGTGGGGCTGCAATTTTGTCATCCGGTGCAGGGGAGGGGGCCGGTACAGGGCTCTGCACATCGGCCGGTGCCACGGGATCCACCCCTTGGTCGGACTCCTCGTGCGGTGCCGAGGATCCACGACCCGCCGAACTATCCCTTGGAGGTCTGGATAGTGCGGCTAAAGGAGCCTCCGATGCCCCTGCTATTGACCGAGGGCCTTGCTGGGCGTGTACGGGGCGCCAGGGGGACCACTGGCCTTGCCACGGGGGCCCTTGCCATTGACTCTGGTGCAGCACCAGCGGCACCAGCTGGTTGGGTTGGCCCAGCTGAGTCGTAGGGGGCCACGTGGAGGTCGAGGTCAGGGTTACCAACGACCTATCGGGGCCATGGGAGCGGTACGAGCGGTGGTACCGAGAGCGACGTCTGCCACGGGACTGGGACTCCGACGTCGACGAACGGTGCCACCACGAGCTGCTACTCCTCGGGACGCTTCAATGCCTGGATCCACGATGACGGGGAGCTGGCGATCCCCGCCAGGAGCCGTGGGCACAGTGCCCTGAGGTGAGAGAGCTGGAGCGTGACCAGCGACAGCGCCCGTGTCGGGAGCGGCTTCGGTAGCGCCGCCAGGAATGGGAGCGTCTACGGCGTCTGTAGCTGTCCCAATACTCTGTACTCAGCGTGGAGTGGTGCCTGGAACTCCACTCCAACGGCACCCGACCAGACAACCTGTTGGGCAATGAAAGCGGAGGCTGTGTCCTGACAGGACGCTGAGCGGCGAGTGGGCCCGAGACCGATCCCCTGACCGGGATCTGTGTCGGGTCGGTGTCGACTGACGAGAGCCCAGCGGCAGCTTGCCTCTAGAGCGGGGTCCGGGTGCCGGCGGTGCCCCGGGCACCTGCAGAGTCATCATGTCTTTGGCCGCCTGCAGGGCCTCCGGCGTCGCAGGCATGCGGACGTCCGGAGAGGCCTGAGTCGACGCAACCGGGCTGCTCCGTTCAACCTGAGTCGGAGCTCTGGAGCCCGGGGGGGGAACTGGGGCTGCCCGACATGGGTCTAGCCTCACCCCTTGCTTTCTCTCGACGCCTCTGAGAGGACGGGGCCTTTCTCTGCTTCTTGGACGGGGAGTGGTGCCGGCCACTGGAAGGTGCCGGGAGATCGCTGCGCACCGAAGACGAAGTGCCCGGTGCCGATTCCGCTCGGCGCACCGGGGCTGGGGCCAACGCTGACTCCATGAGAAGGGCCCGGAGTCTAATGTCTCTCTCTCTTTTAGTTCTGGGTTTAAAGGACCTGCAGATCTTACAGCGGTCGCTGATGTGAGATTCGCCCAAGCAGCGGAGACAGTCGGCGTGCGGGTCACTTCTAGGCATCGAACGCCTGCAAGACTCTCACGATTTAAACCCTGGGGCCCGGGGCATGCTCCAGCCCAAACACTAACTAACTAACTAAGCTGAAAACTTTATTGAACTAACTAACACAGGTACTACTAACAACGAAACGAGTTCTGGGACGAGCTGCAGCAAAGCTGGAGCAAGTAGTTCTGATGCACCGTCACTGGAGGCAAGAAGGAACTGAGGGTGGGAGGAGCACGCGGCTCCCCTTATAGCGCATTATAGAGGCGCCACTCCAGGGGTCGCAGCAGCGTCCCCCTACGGGTACTGCTGAGGGAAAAACTTCCGGCACGGGTGCACGTGGTGAGCACGGACACCTATTGTGGAATACACATGAGCAAGCACTCGAAGAATAGGTGGGAAGCCATGAGTGACATCTGCCATAATGATTCCACATCTGCAGGGAACAGTGCTGAACTTGGAGAGCTCACAAGGTCTTTGTAGGGCATCTCAAATGTTTCCTGTACTCACAGACAGTTTTTGAGTTGCTTTAACCAATTTCTCACCTGTGCAGGCAGCTCTCGGGAGCACTTCTTTCTCAGAGCCCTGGAGGTCTGGGACCCACGGCTCTTCCCCTCGTTCCAGATGCGACATCACATCAGGTTTGGAAACTGGAAACCCTACTCAAGGCAAAGAAAAGAAGGGAGGTCAGTGGAATTTGTGGGATACCTGTCACAAAGAATATTCCATGGTTTTAACTCCAGTTCATTTTTAAGCAGTAACATCCCAAGGCCAGCTTCCTTGGCTCAAAGTGGCAGGAGAGTTGTTATTATTATAAATCATATTCATTACCTTAGTGCCTAAGGACCTGTGACGGTGCTGCCTGTTGGAGCCAGCTGAGGTCACTCAATCAGGGTGAACTGCAAACCAAACGGGGCAGACAAACCCCAAACGCTGGTGGATATTCCAATACTTAGATTTTCCAAGCCAGCACAAAACAACTTCTATATTACCATACAGGTTACTCAGAAGTCCAAACAATGCAGTTCCCTTAAAGTACCCAGCCTCAGGCCTCCGTCCAGACACACCTGTCAGATATGATGATGATTACTGAGAATCTTATCTCATCATATAAAAGAAAAGGTTCTTCCAATCCCAAAGGATCAGCCACATACCCAGGTGCAATTATAACTTAGATCTTACCCAAAATACACGCTATAGTCAATTCTTATTAACTAAGCTAAAATTTATTAAAAAAGAAAAGAGAGAGAGTGTTGGTTAAAAGATCAATACACAGACAGACTTGAATTCAATTCTTGAGGTTTAGATACATAGCAGAGGTGAGCTTGTAGTTGCCAAAAGTCCTTTTAGAAATAGTCCATAGGTTATAGTCCAATGTCCATATTCAGGGTGGCTCCAGTCAAAGACTGGGGATCTCAATCCTTATGGCTTAAGGTTCCTCCCTCTTGAAACCAAAGCAGATCTGAGATGATGTATGATCATGTCCCAGGGTTCTTATACATTTTCAGCAGCCTTTTGGCCTGAGAAAACAACAGGCTTAATTCTCCTTCCTCTAAACATCATGGCAATTAGCACAGGGTAATTTATCCATTAAACAGTTCAGCTACAGGTTACTACAACCTTTAAAGAGACATATAGACAAGACCTGTTTGCTGACACCACAAGACCTGAGCAAACATTTACCCTTGAGATCTCTAACAATGCAGACTTGCGTTTTAAAGCTTTATTTATTTACCTATCTTTTTAACCAGTTTTTAAGGTTTATTCCTAGGTCAGGTTACTTTGAGTTAATTAACTCTTTCTGGCCCTGTCATGAGATATTATATTACACTCATAACGTCACAGGACCAACTAACAGTGGGTCCCCATTGTGCTAGGCAAAGTACAGAGAATAGTAGATGGCCCATGCCCTGAAGAATTTACAACCTAAATAGACAAGACAGACACAAAATGGGGGAAGGGGTAGAACCCACTCTTAGAATATAGATATTCAGGCCTGCCTGTAAAGCCTATACTTTAAGAACTTAGGTGTATTTTTATCACTTAGCTAGTTAAAGGGGTATAAAAACAAAGAATCAAAATCACAGTCCGCCTGTGTCTGGGCCTTCTCTCACTAGGATGGTCTGAGGCCTTGTTCTTAGGCTAAGGCCTTTGGCTAAGCTGCAGGGGGAGCCATAAGCAGGGAAGCGACCGGTCACATGCTCACATCCCAAACCAGTTACACTGAAATAAGGTGCTATTGGGCTGTTAGGAAGACGATCCTGTCCTGATAGTGCCCATCACCACCAGATAAAGAAACAGATCTTAAGATGGTTAAAGAAAACTTAAGTTTGATAGCATCCTGTCTGGCAAGAAATCACTTCTCAATGGTTGTGGTTGTGAAACCCTCATTTCTGTATTGTTTTATCTTTATGTCCCCCACTTTTCTATTGTTAACCTGTCTGGTTCTCTAATTGTTTCTGTCTGATGTATAATTAATTTTGCTAGGTGTAAGTTAATTAGGGTAGTGGGATATAATTGGTTAGAGAATTATGTTACAACGTTAGGATTGGTTTGTTAAATTTCAGTAAAATGATTGGTTACGGTATAGCTGAGAATATTACTATATAAACTGGTGTTAAACGGGGGGAAGGGAAATTGGAATCAAGTTTGTTAAGGGGGAGAACGGGAACAGGGACACAGGCAAGGTTCTGCGGTGTCAGAGCTGGGAAGGGGGACATGGGGTAAACGCTCTGCGGCGTCAGAGCTGGGAACAGACTCTATTGGCGTATAGACATGAGCCCGACTGGTGTGAAGAGCTTCGGAATATGCTCGCTTGGAAACTAACCCTAATAAACATCGCATTATCTCACCAGGTTGCAGCCAGACAGATTTCTTGGATCGGCACCTGTGCCAGGAAGGCTGCTGATGACGCCTGCACCCTAGCGGAGTGAGCCATCCTGATAGTCGTCAGGGGCACCTTCGCCAGTTCATAAGAGTAGTGGATGCAGGCCGCGATCCAAGACGAGATTCTCTGAGCGGACACTGGGCAACCCCTTCATCCTGTCCGCGACAGCAACGAACAACTGCGTTGACGTTCAGAACAGCTTCGTTCTATCTGTGTAGAAGTCCAGCACAGGTCTGCAGCCTGCGTTCCTCATCCATTGCATGAGGCGTTGGACAAAAAAACCAGTAAGTATATGTCTTGACCAGTATGAAACTGGGAGATGACCTTGGGCAGAAAAGCCAGGTACAGACGCAACTGGACCTTGTCCTTATAGAAGACCATATAAGGCGGCTCCGATGTGAGTGTCCTGATGTCGGACACCCTATGGGCCAAAGATATAGCGACCAAGGAGACGACCTTCCAGGAGAGAAGCAGGAGGGAGCAGGAAGCAAAGGGTTCAAAGCGAGGACCCATGAGCCTTGACAGCACAAGATTCAAGTCCCAAGGGGAGATCAGGTCCCAGACATTGAGGCTAGAGGGACTCCAGACCTTTCAAGAACCGTGCACCATCATGGAATGGGCGAAGACAGTCTTTTTTCTTTTTTTTTTTAAGGGTTGGAAGAGACTTCAGGAGGTCATCTAGTCCAACATCAACTAAATCATCCAAGCCAGGGCTTTGTCAAGCTGGGCCTTAAAAACCTCTAAGGATGGACATTCCACCACATCCCTAGGTAACTCATTCCAGTGCTTCACCACCCTTGTAGTGCAACCTAGACCTCCCTCACTGCAACTAGAGACCATTGCTCCTTGTGCTGTCATCTGCCACCACTGAGAACAGCCGAGCTCCATCCTCTTTGGAACCCCCTTTCAGGTAGTTGAAAGCAGCTATCACATCCCCCCTCACTCTTCTCTTCTGCAGACTAAACAATCCCAATTCCCTCAGCCTCTCCTCGTAAGTCATGTGCCCCAGCCCCCTAATCATTTTCACTGCCTTCTGCTGGACTCTCTCCAATTTGTCCACTTCTTTTCTGTAGTGGGGTGCCCAAAACTGGACGCAATACTCCAGATGTGGCCTCACCAGTGCCGAATAGAGGGGAATAATTAGTTCCCTCGATCTGCTGGCAATGCTCCTACTAATGCAGCCCAATATGCCATTAGCCTTCTTGGCAACAAGGACACACTGCTGACTCATATCCAGCTTCTCATCCACTGTAATCCCCAGGTCCTGCCTTGAAACGGCGTGTGGAACGACAAAATGGCTGCCAGGTGTACCCTGAAGAAAGAAAGCGACAGGCCCAGGAGCTTAAGGTGCAGGAAAGGTCCAGGATGTGCTGCAGTGGGGCCTCTTCAGCGCAAATGTGTCAATCAGAGGCCCAACACGTGAACCACTTCCACTTTGCCACATAGGTAGCCATGGTGGAGGGTTTCCTGCTGCCCCGCAGGACCTGCTGGACACCATCAGAGCACTGCCATCCGTCCATACTTAGCCACGCAGAAGCCAAGCTGTCAGGTGCAGCGTCGCCAGGAACAGATGCAGCAGATTGCCGTGGTTCTGGGACAGCAGATCCGGCCAAAGAGGCAGCTGCAGTGGGGTGGCCGCTGAAAGACTCAACAGCCTGCCAAACCAGTGTTGGCGAGCCCATGCGGGGGCTATGAGGATGACATTTGCTTTGTTTTGCATCATCTTTAGCAGGACCTTGTGGATTAAAGGCATCGGCGCAAAGGCATGTATCAGCGCTCCCGACCACTGAATCAAGAAGGCGTCTCACAGGGAGCTTTTGTCCCTTCCCTGCAGAGAACAGAACACGTGGCACTTTCTGTTCTGCCTAGATGCAAACAGGTCCGCCTGTGGCGTCCCCAACCTATGGGAGTGACCTCCAGATGGAGTGACCATTCATGGCGAGACGAGAAGNCTGCACATTTCCCAGAGTCACTACCTTTGGTAGCAGCAGCTCAGCGATTGCTTTGGCTACTTGCATCACAGCAGCCCCCACAGTAGATTTTCCCACTCCAAATTGATTACCGACTGACCGGTAGCTGTCTGGCGTTGCAAGCTTCCACAGGGCTATCGCCACTCGCTTCTCAACTGTGAGGGCTGCTCTCATCTTGGTATTCTGGCGCTTCAGGGCAGGGGAAAGCAAGTCACAAAGTTCCAGGAAAGTGCCCTTACGCATACGAAAGTTTCGCAGCCACTGGGAATCGTCCCACACCTGCAACACTATGCCGTCCCACCAGTCTGTGCTTGTTTCCCGGGCCCAGAATCGGCGTTCCACAGCGAGAAGCTGCCCCATTAAAAACATGATCTCCAAAGCGCCGGGGCCCGTGGCGCGAGACAATTCTCTGTCCATGTCCATGTCCTCATCACTCTCGTCGCCGTGCTGCCGTAGCCGCCTCCTCCTTGCCTGGTTTTTCAGGTCCTGGTTCAGCATAAACTGCACGATAATGCGCGTGGTGTTTACAATGTTCATGACTGCTGTCTTGAGCTGAGCGGGCTCCATGCTTGCCGTGGTATGGCGTCTGCACAGGTAACCCAGGAAAAAAGGTGCAAAACGGTTGTCTGCCATTGCTTTCACGGAGGGAGGGGGACGATGTTCCCAGAACCGCCCGCGACAATGTTTTTTGCCCCATCAGGCATTGGGATCTCAACCCATAATTCCAATGGGCGGGGGAGACTACGATGGGATAGCTACCCACAGTGCAACGCTCCGGAATTCGACGCTAGTCTCGGTACATGGACGCACACCGCCGAATTAATCTGCTTAGTGTGGCCGCATGCACTCGAATTTATACAATCGGTTGCCAAAAATCGAATTCTGTAAATTCGGATTAATCCTGTAGTGTAGACGTACCCTTAGAAAGTTATAGCAGACCACCAGCTGCACTAGATTTAAGGTTCAGCACTAGATTTAAGGTTCAGCTTTCTCTTTAAAAGCCAACTATTCTAATTTCTCTAAAATTTACATGCTTACTCATATTGTCCTGAAATACACTGCTCATCATGTGGGTGCAGGACAGGGTTAGTTGTCCAAAGATGGGGTTCATTGCTCCAGAGGTTCCTGAGCTACAGCCCTCCAAAAACAAGCTTTTGACCAAAATCACCTTGCTCTGATAACATTCTCTTGCACACAACTGTGGCTCAAACTGGGGTTCTGATTATCCCGTGGCTGCTAGTCACTTGGCATCTATCTCAGCTGGTGTACGGTGCACACTGCCCGTTTGGGGAAGCAGCACCAAAAAAGTTAATAACTATAGTGCTTGGAACTTCAGATCAGCAAAAGCCAAACTGATAAGAACATAAGAATGGCCACATTGGGTCAGAACAATGGTCCATCTCGTGCAGTATCCTGTCTTCTGGTAGGAGCCAATGCCAGATGCTTCAGAGGGAATGAACAGAAGGAGCTATTCGAGTGATCTATCTCCTGTCATACACTCACAGCACATGGCAGTTAAAGGCTTAGGGACACCCAGACCATGGGGGCATCTCTGACCATCTTGGCTAGTAACAGGTGATGGACCTATCCTCCATGAATTTATCTAACTCTTCTTTTAACCCAGTTATAATTACAGCCTTCACAACATCCCCTGGCAATGAGTTCCACAGGATGACTATGCATTGTGTGAAGAAATACGTCCTTTTCTTTGTTATAAATCTGCTGCCTATTAATTTCATCACGTGACCCCTGGTTCTTGTGTTATGCGAAGGGGTAAATAACACTTCCTTATCCACTTTCTCCACACCAGTCATGATTTTATAGACCTCTATCATATCCCCCCTTAGTCATCTCTTTTCCAAGCTGAACCCTCCCAGTCTTTTTCATCTCTCCTCATAGGGAAGCTGCTCCATAACCCTCATAATTTTTGTTGTCCTTCTCTTCACCTTTTCCAATTCTAATACAGGTCTGTCACATCTTAGGTGCATTTAACATGTGCAATTTCAGCTTTACGCGGTCGGCAAAAACAAGAAAAAAAACAAAAACAAAAAGAGAAAAATAACAATTTAAATACTGTTTCTGTAGTGCGGGCGATTCCGCCCGCCATTACACTCAATGTAATTTTGACTATACGCGGTTTTCACTTTATGCGCTGACCACGGACCGTAACCCCAGCGTAAGACGAGACAGACCTGTATATCCTTTTTTTGAGATGGGGTGACCAGAACTCCACACAGTATTTAAGGTGGGGCACACCATGGATTTATATAGTGGCATGATGATATTTTCTGCCTTAGAATCATAGAATATCAGGGTTGGAAGGGACCTCAGGAGGCCATCTAGTCCAACCCCCTGCTCAAAGCAGGACCAATCCCCAGACAGATTTTTGCTCCAGATCCCTAAATAGCCCCCTCAAGGATTGAACTCACAATCCTGGGTTTAGCAGGCCAATGCTCAAACTACTGAGCTATCCCTCCCCCCTTATTACCTACCACTTCCCGAACGGTTCCTAACATTTGGTTAGCTTTTTCTGACCGTCACTGCATATTGAGTGGATGTTTTCAGAGAACTATCGACAATGACACAAAGATTTCTTTGTTGAGTGGTAACCAATATGGCTCTACCATAAGCTCTTTCATGACCAGAAAATAAAAAGGAATCCTATAAAAAGTGGAATCATGGACAAATTTCTATGGATGAGTACAAAAGAATTGCACAAGCACGTGGGGACAAAATCAGAAAGGTTAACTCACAAAATGAGTTACACCTTGGAAGTGACACAAAAAAGGCAATAAGATAAGGGTTCTACAAATATATTAGGAGCAAGAGACAGGGGAAGGAAAGTGTTACTTACCAGAGAAGAAGAGGAGCTAATAATAGATGACATCAACAAGACGAAGGTTTTTAATGCCTTTTTGCATTCACTAAAAAAAATGTAATTGTGATCAGATACTTAATTATTCTTAACCAAAGGAACAGAAATTGCAATGGGGAAATAAGAGGTTGAAAAACTATTTACATAAATTAAATTTATTAAAGTCAGCAGGGCCTAATGAAATTCATCTTGGGCTACTGAAGGAATTAGCTGAAGCAATCTTGGAACAGTTAACAATTATCTTTGACAACTCCGGGAGGATGGCGACGTCCTACAAGACTGGAGAAATGCAAACATAAAACCTGTCTTCAAAAAGGGGAACAATGAAGACCTGGGGAATAAAGGCCAGTCAACCCTAATTTAGATACTCAGAAAGAAAAATGTATTAAACAATCAATGTATAAGCATCTAGAGGATAGTAAAGTGATAAGTTATAACCAGCATAGATTATCAAATACAAATCATGCCAAACCAATCTAATTTCCTGCTTTAACAGGGGTACTGGCCTTATGGATCCGGGGGACACTGTAGACATGACATATCTTGATTTTAGGAAGACTTTTGACAGAAGACCCGATGACATTCTCATCAGCAAATTAGGGAAATGTGGTATACTTACTTGAAAGTCTGTACTCGAAGAGTAATTATTAATGGCTCGCTGACAAAATGGGAGAATGTACCTAATGCGGTCCCACAGGAGCCAATCCTCGATCTGGTACTACTCAATATTTTCATTAATGACTTGGATAGTGGAGTGGAGAGTGTGCTTATTAAATGTGCAGATGACACCAAGCTGGGAAGAGTTGCAAACACATTGGAGAACAGGATTAGAATGCAAAATGATCTTTATAAATTAGAGAATTGAGCTGAACGAACAAGATGAAATTCAATAAAGACAAGTGCAAAGTA
>QXTE01001069.1:0-33250 GCA_003942145.1 Platysternon megacephalum
CCATGGGACTGCGTAAATATCTTAGCCATGGTAGCCCTGCTGGTACTCTTAGCTTTCCATTACCTGTATCTTAATATGTCTCTGTACTGCACATGTTGCGGGCTGCTATCTGCTTTCCAAGCCACTTACTATGAAGTTTGTGTTCCTGAAAATTCCAATCCTGTGATTTTGAGACATTGCATTTTGAACACAAGACAGGGAGCCAGAAATTCCTGGATTCTAATCCTGGCTCTGCTTATTGTGTGACCCTAGGCAAGTCCCTCTGTTTTTTGTGCCGATTTTTCCTGATCTATAATATGAGGATGATAACACTTGCTTACTTGATGGGGGTGTTCTGAAAATTATTTAATGTTTGTGTAGTTCTTGGAGAATAGAAATGCTGTAAAGTGTAAAGGACTATTCATTATTATTATTTATTAGTAATATATGCCCAATTGAACAGGAGGCAGCAGACACTGGTACAGTTAAACTCATACAATTATCTGAAAAGACTGGGAACACTGATTTAGACAAGCCTTTCAGAATAAGCAAAAATCTTTTTTAGTGAATTTGTCTAATAAATTCTAAGGTTTTAAGACCAAAGACAGTTTGTGTTCCTGTACTAGAGCATCTACCATATTGGAGGGAAAAAAATCCTTTATACAGAATATTTGATGTTCTCTGCTTGTTTCAGGGTTGACAATTAATCTGTTTGGGTTTTTTTTAATTGCGCATTTAAATTGTACAAGTCTGCGGAGCTTTGAGGGGAAGCATATTGAAATATAAATAACCCAGGCTAATCCCAAAATGTAGGGAATTATCCCTGATTATTTTAAGAGATGGGAATAATTTATTGTTCATAGTTTTTAGCTGCTTCTGAAATGGACAAAGACATTTATTTATTTAGTAATTGCAAGTGCTGGTCCTGTAGCGCATTAGGAGCCTGATCTTGCATAGGTGCTGTGCATCCTCAACTCCCATTGACCTTCATGGGAGTTCAGCACCATGCAGGACGTGCTTATCACCTTACAGGATTGAGACATAGTTTATTCAGGTGCAGTATGCTCCCAATGCACTATTGGGAGAGTGTTTGGGATGCCCCCTGTTCAAGGCAAGATGGTACATTGTGCAGGTGATGCCCATGATTTCCAACTAGAGAGTGCATGCTCCAGGGAACATGGCCAGCACTCAGCCGTGAACCTTCTATGTAATACAGAAGGCCTCCATATTGGGTACCTATTTTGTGCAGTAATTGCCTGAATACTTTAGTTGTTTTCTTCATGAGAACAAATGTGACTGTTCTAATGTAAACATCTATTGCATTTCTCATTCTGACAGTTTTTTCCAGACAATACTTTCTGCAGTGAACATGCAGTAAATGTTGACTTCAGCCTTTTGTCCAATGCTAGGCTAAAACAAACACTTTTCTTACCACATTGAGTCAGTTTGCTTCTTATGGCCACAAAGACAAGTATTGTTTCTGGCGTTCAGTAAATAACTGTTGCTGGGCGCATCAGTTGTATTTTATTAAATCCTTTACGTTGTCCTGATTACTTCTGGAAGCTGCCTTCAGTCTTTATTTCTTTACGCTGTTCTAAGTTATATTCCATTAGGTACTGTCATATTTTTATGACATATTGAGCACAGTCCTCTGCTGTTGTGGCTGATGAAGCAACAATTTTCCTCCCATTTATTACATAATACTCTAGCCTTTAGAGTCCATTTTCCTTTTTATTTTCTTTTTATTGAAGACAAGCATCTTAATGTTGTTTTAATAGGACATGGAGCAGGCACATGAGACACTGCACTAGAAGCCCATTTGCTATTAAAGACCAATGGAGATGGATGAAAGTGTGACTAGTAAAAGAAAATTTCCATAAGAGGAGAGGGAGATGGATATGAAAAGAAGGCAAAACAACGGTGGATAGAAAAGAAAAGATAAAAGCTAGGGGTGAACGACTTTACTTTGTTTTTAAAAAATTTACAAAATACCCACATGTTTCAGGCTTCTGGATTTTTTAAAATCTTCTTCTATAACACTCTCTCTCTCTCCCACCCTCTGCCATCCTCCATCCTCAAGTCCCTGGATAAGAAAGTAGTGTGCGGTCATGTCAGAGTTCAGGATTGTTGTAATCTAAAAGCTTTTCTGATGCGGTCTCTCCCTATGGTTGAGCTTTAGATAATATTCATTATTACCAGCAAGTCACAGAGGAAGAGCAAATAATGTATAGAACTAATGAACCAAGCACTGGCTCTGGTATAAAGTGTGGTGGCTGTAAAGTGTATTCTTCAGCGATAGGATTGCATAGATTCATGCTGCCGAAGACTGACATGTGCATTCCCTGACATATTGGAGGAGGAGTTGCTGATCATATGTTCCTCTGTAGCAGGAAGGGAGAACAGCAGTTTTTGCTGTAAGGATCTGGTGTCCTATTGAATTAATCTGTAACAAAATCTTTTGGTCTGTATCTTTCCTCAGTGGAGTGTTCATGTGTCAGTGGAAAGATTTTAAAAAAAGTCTATGATGTCAGCAAGCCACCTTTCACNGCAATAGTATAAAATTGTTAATGCTACAAAATAATATGAATAAAATTCCTCAACTTGGAGTTACTACATTTCATATTAATGTGAAAGGTTTGATTTTTACTTCTGAGAATGATAGATATGTTGTTCTTGAGTTAGAACATCCTTGAGCAACTCACCAACATGAATTTAGAAGTATTCAACTGACTTGAATTTGCTAGAAAAACTGAGTCTGGTTAGTGTTTTTGTTACCATTATGTGTCCACAGAACACAGTAACAAATCCACCAAGAAGTATTTGATGATATGACATGGGCTACACATAGTTGCCATAATACAAGTTGGAAGTTGATTTGCCATGGCGCAGGTATCATATAAAGGCTAATAGAACTGCATTAAAAATGGAAAATCATGGCTCAGGAGCTAAGCTTTTTTAAAGGGCACTGTCTGATTAGAATTTGGATATTTTTAAAAAAACAGATGGCTTTGCTTGTATAACTATTAACATCTCAGGTTACTAAAACTGGAAGAATGTTAAAAGTGTAACTTACTTTTCACTGCGTATCTGGTTTACTTCTTGCATTACATTGATCTTAGACAATTTCACTTTTGTTTATAGTTGGTTACTAATCCATTTCATGTCCTCCTTTTTATACAATACCAGTATACTGTAGTGTTTGGATTGAAAATGGAAACATTTTGTTTGATTATTGTGTACACAATACCTAAATTGATTTGACAGTGTTCCTTTACATTTAAACTGTTTTCCTTTGCCAATTTTTTGGGAGCATTTTGTACCCAAATGTGCTCCTGAGCTGTTTTCTGTTCCCTGATGTTTTCCTTTGACTTCTGCTAGACCTGGTTTTCTTTACCAGAAAACTTGGTCTAAGCACAGTACTGGAAATGAGGACATTTATGTCCTAATCTCAACACTCAAAGTGACTCTTTTTGTGGCCGTGGCCACAACTCATATGACCTCTCTTCAGTAGTGGATTTAGAGTTAGTGGGGCCCTGTGCTCAGCTTAATTTTTGGGGCCCCTCCTTGGGACCCAGCCAAGAAAAAGAACATTCTCTCTTATCTCCCCCCTGCCCCCGTTTTTCATTCTTTTTTTCTTCATCCTTCTCCTATAAGTAATAGCAAGTAAATGAAAATAAAGTGAGGTACCTTGATTGTTTTTGTAGTCTAACTTATTTTTCCACAGACCACTTGAAAATCACTGAGGGTCTCGGCAGACCACTTAATGATTTTTCCAAATATTGTTTATACTGTTAGATAACTATTGTAAAGCGCTTTGGGTAAGAGCACTTTATAAAAAAAAATGTAAAAAAACATTGGGATGTGGGTTCTGGCCAGGACTTAGGGTGCGGGAGGGGGCTCAGGGCTGGGGGTGCAGGGTCTGGGAGGAAGTTGTACTTGTATGAGGTAAATTGAAAAATACTGTTTCTTTTATTCATCATTTCTACAGTGCAAATATTTTTAGTAAAAAATAGTAATATAAAGTGAGCAGTGTACACTTTGTATTCTGTGTTGTGATTGAAATCAATATATTAGAAAATGTAGAAAAACATCCAAAAATATTTAATACATTTCAATTGGTATNTAAAATTGTTAATGCTACAAAATAATATGAATAAAATTCCTCAACTTGGAGTTACTACAGTTCATATTAATGTGAAAGGTTTAATTTTTACTTCTGAGAATGATAGATATGTTATTCTTGAGCTAGAACATCCTTGAGCAACTCACCAACGTGAATTTAGAAGTATTCAACTGACTTGAATTTGCTAGAAAAACTGAGTCTGGTTAGTGTTTTTGTTACCATTACGTGTCCACAGAACACAGTAACAAATCCACCAAGAAGTATTTGATGATATGACATGGGCGACACATAGTTGCCATAATACAAGTTGGAAGTTGATTTGCCATGGCAGGTATCATATAAAGGCTAATAGAACTGCATTAAAAATGGAAAATCATGGCTCAGGAGCTAAGCTTTTTTAAAGGGCACTGTCTGATTAAAATGTGGATATTTAAAAAAAAAACAGATGGCTTTGCTTGTATAACTATTAACATCTCAGGTTACTAAAACTGGAAGAATGTTAAAAGTGTAACTTACTTTTCACTGCGTATCTGGTTTACTTCTTGCATTACATTGATCTTAGACAATTTCACTTTTGTTTATAGTTGGTTACTAATCCATTTCATGTCCTCCTTTTTATACAATACCAGTATACTGTAGTGTTTGGATTGAAAATGGAAACATTTTGTTTGATTATTGTGTACACAATACCTAAATTGATTTGACAGTGTTCCTTTACATTTAAACTGTTTTCCTTTGCCAATTTTTTGGGAGCATTTTGTACCCAAATGTGCTCCTGAGCTGTTTTCTGTTCCCTGATGTTTTCCTTTGACTTCTGCTAGACCTGGTTTTCTTTACCAGAAAACTTGGTCTAAGCACAGTACTGGAAATGAGGACATTTATGTCCTAATCTCAACACTCAAAGTGACTCTTTTTGTGGCCGTGGCCACAACTCATATGACCTCTCTTCAGTAGTGGATTTAGAGTTAGTGGGGCCCTGTGCTCAGCTTAATTTTTGGGGCCCCTCCTTGGGACCCAGCCAAGAAAAAGAACATTCTCTCTTATCTCCCCCCTGCCCCCGTTTTTCATTCTTTTTTTCTTCATCCTTCTCCTATAAGTAATAGCAAGTAAATGAAAATAAAGTGAGGTACCTTGATTGTTTTTGTAGTCTAACTTATTTTTCCACAGACCACTTGAAAATCACTGAGGGTCTCGGCAGACCACTTAATGATTTTTCCAAATATTGTTTATACTGTTAGATAACTATTGTAAAGCGCTTTGGGTAAGAGCACTTTATAAAAAAAAATGTAAAAAAACATTGGGATGTGGGTTCTGGCCAGGACTTAGGGTGCGGGAGGGGGCTCAGGGCTGGGGGTGCAGGGTCTGGGAGGAAGTTGTACTTGTATGAGGTAAATTGAAAAATACTGTTTCTTTTATTCATCATTTCTACAGTGCAAATATTTTTAGTAAAAAATAGTAATATAAAGTGAGCAGTGTACACTTTGTATTCTGTGTTGTGATTGAAATCAATATATTAGAAAATGTAGAAAAACATCCAAAAATATTTAATACATTTCAATTGGTATTCTATTGTTTAACAGTGCGATTAAAACTGAAATTAATCATGATTAATTTTTTTGAGTTAATCACGTGAGTTAACTGCGATTAATTGACAGCCCTAGTATAAATGCAATGTGGCACTAGTTGTAAAAAGCTCTCCTTTAACTGGTCCATTGTTACTGCCCTATGGTTGTATGAGATACCTGGGTTCCATTCCCAAACTGTGGATGCTAGAAAATGCTTTGAAGGCAGCACACTTAAGGTATGCCTTCACTGCAGAGTTAACTATGCAGACTGGCATTCAGGTAAGCCTCGCCTGGGTGTGGGCAGCCACATTGCAAAGCCACACCTGAGTTACTGTGGCCTCCCTGGTGCTGCGCTCACCCTTGTATGTTCCTTGGATTCAGGGCTGCCCGGGAGGGGGGGGGGCAAGTGGGCCAATTTGCCCTGGGCCCCGCAAGCCCTGGCCAAGAATCCCTTTCCTGGCTAGAGGCGCCTTTTTAATTTTTACTCACGCGGTGGCGCTCCGGGACTTCGGCAGCACTTCGGCGGCGGGGGGTCCTTCAGTGCCGCAGAAGACCCGGAGCCAGTGAAGGACCTGCCGCCGAAGACTCTGAGCGCCGCCCGGTGAGTACAAGCACCGCACCGGGTGGCGCCTTTTTTTATGTCCGCTCCCCCGCTTTGCCCCAGGCCCCCTGAATCCTCTGGGCAGCCCTGTTTGGATTTCTGGGAGCATATCCCAGGATTCTTTGTGCTGCAGTAAATTAAGCTGCATTATAATTCTTTCCTAGTAAATTGCTGGAAAACTTGTCTGTCCTTGTGGGCACATTTGTTGGGGGGTATGCAGGCAGGCAGGGAATTGTGGGAAGGCATTGGAGGACTATCAGCCCTCAAGTGATTTAGTCTGTGTCCTCACAGCAATGTGGGCAGGTTACCAGTCTATTGAATTAAAATGGCACTTGGGTTTTAGCCTACTGGGTTTAAAATAGCACTAAACTCAGGTGAGAGGGTTTTGTATGTGGATGGGTGAGGGGTTAGAGCAACACCAAAGTAAGAGCCAAAGCAAACTCTGCAATGAAGACATACTCTTAGCCTTGGGAGGGTGTTTTGTATTGCTTTATAATTACCACACAGTCCAGACTGCCTTTGGTTATAAGGATGTTGAGCTTCTGGGTCTGGAGGAGGGAATAAAATGGTGGGACTCTAAACCTTAGTATCCCTTTTGGGGGCAGAAAAGCACTCCCACAAATGCCAAAAGACTGAGATTTATTGTTGGATTTTGTTTTACTGTTGTACCCATCTGCTTTTCACACTCTTACCTTCCCAACTCTCATATTTTCTTCTCTCAGATCAGATTATTTAAAGTGCTGTCCTCTCTGAAAATAGTAAAAATGGCATTGTGGATTCTTAATTTATTGTTTCTTAATGAGCGTATAACGCTACAAGTTCTGCTCACTTTATGAGTGAGAAGGTAGGTTTTCCAGACGATTGTCACCAGTTCAGGATTTGTTCTTGGATCGCCAAAGGTTTGTTGGTATAGTCAGGATCATGTTATCAGCTTGATATCAAGTGAAAGAGCAGGAACCCACTTCGATATAACAGGTGCATAGCTCAAACATGGACAAGTTTTGATTTTCTCACCTGATATAAATAATTCTCAAATAAATGTGAGTGTTTTTAAATATAGCTGTGGGTTTGTGTCTCTCTTGTAATGGTTGTTTCCTGTGAGGGTGTGTTAATCTTCTTTCCTACCTGATAATCTTTGAAATGAAAGATTCTGTGGTTAAAGTGCACTGTTACTTTGTGCTCTCCCCTGCCTTAACATAGACGGTAAGATCTTTTGGGCAGGGATTGCTTCTTTGTTATATGTTTATATGATGTACAATAGGGCCTTGGCTTCTAGGTGCCATTGCAATACAGATAATTAATAATAAAGCATAGCTATAAAGCACTCCATTATTAAGGCATGTCTGGGATTAGCTAAGCTTGTTCTTATTCATTCTTATTTCTTAGTGACAAGGTATTTTTGAGAAAACTGTTCACTTGAGGATTATCCCCAGCCTGGATATAACAGTTTTAAAGTAGGTCACATTTGGGGTTTGAATTGATGGGCACAATTACTGTTCCTTAATCTTCACCATTTTACAAGCAGTCTGTTGTTGAACCATATACAACTTTATATACAGTGCAGCAACTGGTGGAATTCTGTAGAGTCAGTACAGATTAATTGACAAACAGGTTTCCCTTAATTAGAGAGTGATCTTGCTCTGATTCTCAGCACACATAAAATATCATGTCTAGTAGCCTTATCCAATGCCTTCTGAATGAGGGTTTTCCCATTGATTTCCTTGGGCACTGGATTGGGCCTTAAAACATGTTCCTAAATGTTACTTTCTTTTCTAGAATACAGACAAATCATAACTTTTGTATATTATTTTTCAGGCTACATGCTGAGGAAGCAACACTTTTGTTCCCAGTTGTTAAATCTGCTGTATAAGAGGAGAGAACCCTGGAGGTAACTTTGCTTTTCAGCAGTATACAAAGATTTGAACATGGAGTAGGGATAGAAATGGGATGTGCTATGGTGTTCTGGTGCATTCAGCACTATCCAGTCTCAGTTCTGCAGTCCAGTCCTAGCATCAGAGTCTCAGATCTTGGATTTTGTGTTTTAAGTCTCCTAAGCGAAAGCAAGTCTAATTCCTAAGTCTGCGTGGAAATGAGGTCAGAGACAACTTTAACTTCAACTTCAGTTAGACCTATGAGACTTTATGCTAACTTGGCATGGCTGATTAGGAACAGGGAGACCTTCAGACTTCTTTCTGATAGAGTTGCTATGAAGAAGGAATATAAAGCATTGGAAACTCACAGGGATGGCTTTTTATATTCTAAATTATTAAGACCACATTTAGGCAAAACTTTACTCACATGCTTAACTTTACTTATAGTGAATAGTCTCACTACTCACTGTGTCTAAAGTTAAGTGTGTGAATAAGCCTTTGTAGGATCAGGGCCTAAAACTGAATGTTGAGCTGTGTCTTCTTCTGTGCTTGGAAAGTGTTTAGCATGATGGGTGCTACTGCACCTTTAATAATACTTCAGTACATAAGGGTAGCCTGAGAATATTAGGTAACTGCGAAATTAGTACTTGGGTTCTTGTCTCTTAAATGTCACAGACGATCCAATGTATATTGAGAGAACTTGCAGAATACTGAACTGTAGATCAAATCTTTACTCAGCTCAAGAGAATACAATTATCTGTAGACTCCATCCCTTGGAGAGGATTTTGGAGCTGGAGTGTGAAAAGAAGGATATTAAGTACTGCCAGGCAAAAGACTTCATTAAATTGGAGTTAAGGCTGAAATTAATACTTGTATGTTGGGGATGGGTGGGAGGAGTATGGTTGAAGTTTAGATATACTAACTTTTTTTTTTTTTTTAAATAAAATTAAGGTTCCTCCGCAACTTTAATTATTTCCCCAATATTGTGCTCCCTGGTTAGGGGGACCAGATGTCTCAATTTTATAGGGACAGTCCCGATTTTTGGGTCTTTTTCTTATATAGGCTCCTATTACCCCCAATCCCCATCCTGATTTTTCATATTTGCTGTCTGGTCACCCTGTCCCTGGTGTAAAAAGGAATAGGAGTACTTGTGGCACCTTAGAGACTAACAAATTTATTGTAGCATAAGCTTTCGTGGGCTACAGCTCACTTCATCGGATACAGACTAACACGGCTATTACTCTGAAACCTATCCCTGGTGTATCCTCCATGTAAGGCTACCATGTGTTTATGATAAACACAACTAGCTGATGTCTTAATTTCTGTATACCTTGGCATTTTAGCCATTAATCCATGATGATAGGGAGAATTTAAACACTGTGGCCCTGATTCTCAACTACATCCAAGCTGTGCTCAGATATAGTGAAGAGTAGCAGCCATGGGAAGCCAATTATAGCTCCCTGATCCTTGGTTGCGTGGTGGAAGTTAGAACAGGAAGGGGTGGGCAGTGCTGACTTCCACCACTAGTGTAAGGTCTTACACCAGTGAAGGATCAGAAGTAGAAGAGCTCTGCTCCACCACAACCCCTGCTGTCCACATCATGCCCCCAGAAAGCCCCTCTCCTTTCCTTATGTTAGGTGTGGGAAGAGGCTGGTGCAGAAGCAAGCAGAGCCACCTCTGCCAGATTTCTGCCACCAGAGGGTGCGGAGTGCAGGAGGGGGCTCAGGGCTTGAGGTTGAGGGCTCAGGGCAGAGGGTTGGGGTGCAGGTGGGGTGTGGCAGGGAGCTCAGGGCAGGGGTTTGGGGTGCAGGAGGTGGATCAGGGCAGGGGGCTGGGGTGCAGGGTGTGGCAGGGGGCTCAGGGCAGGGGGTTGGGGTGTGGGGTGCAGGAGGGATGCGGGGTGCAGGCTCCCACCCGGCACTGCTTACCTGGAGCAGCTCCAGGGTGGCAGCGACGCCACGCCGCTAATGCAGACTCCCTGCCTGCCCTGGCTCTGCGCCGCTCCCGGAACGGGGAACTGCGGCCAATGGGAACTTCGGGTGTGGAACCCACAGGTGAGGGCAGTGCGTGGAGCCCTCTGCCCTCCCCCCACCCCAGGGGCCGCCGGGACGTGGTGCCACCCACTTCCAGGAGCGGCGCGGGGCCTGCGGCACCACGGGGGTGGCAATCCCGCAGGCCAGATCCAAAGCCCTGAGGGGCCAGATCCAGCCTGCGGGCCGTAGTTTGCGCACCCCCGCTTTGGTGGTTTGTAGGCACTGATTGTGGACTTATATTCATTGACATCCTCTGTGGTGTACATAGCAGTGCATAACCTTCTAGTATTCTACCTCCACAGGCTGCTAACAATAAAGACTATACCAATTGATTCAACTTTGATTTACTGTTTCATTGATTCCTAATAGCACATATAATGGAGAAAGAACAACATTTGGCAACTAATCACAGAATTATTTAACTTAGAGGCATTTCCAGCATATATTATAAAAGTTTCTCACTTTCATCAGAGATCTGGCAAAGTATTATACATCTTGCTCTTTATACATGCAACGTGTGTGTGCGCGCGCGCAGGCTTTGCATTATATATGCACTTAAAAGCCACAAACTTCTGTTTTATATTTATATATAATATAAGCTTGTGGTTTTAAAATACACTGATTTTTTATTTATCTATATTACATTTGTAAGAAAATGAAACAAAGCTTTCACCTCCAAGTTGCTGGTTCAAATCCAATCTGGGTTAATAGCGTGGGCCTGCTGCACAGAAGTGAATTTCACTCTGAATGAGCATAAAGACTGAACACGCCTCTCACTCAGGGTGAAATTCACCCCTACACAGAGGACTGGCATAAAGCCTAGGTACCACTTACTGCCTGTTCTTAGAGTTTAGTGGAAGTTTCACCCCAGTGGCATCTCTAGGTCAGGGTTTATGCACACTGCTAAGATGCTGTGAGGAAGCTTTTGCTGTGGCTATCTCAGTCCTTTGAATAAATAGAGGACTTGGCACCTTTCACAAGCAGTAAATTCACACAGGAAGCATGTAAACAATGGGCCAAATCAGATTTTGCACCATGAGTGAATTTGGCCCAACGAATTGAAGCTCCAATTCAGCAAAGCACTTAGATACATACTTAATTTAAAGCATGGGCTTAATTCCTATTGACGTCAGTTGGACTGTGCTTAAAGTTAAGTGTGTGCTTCAGTGGTTTGCTGAATCGAGCCTTCATATGGTTGTAGAGTGAGGAGGGGCTGATTCCGATCTCAGTTACACCTGTGTAAATTGGATATGACTACATTAAAGCCACTGGGTTTTCAATGCTGTAGGCAAGAGGAGAATCAGGGCCTGATAGTCCAGATTCTTTATGAAAACAAGAGACGTGTCAGGGAATATGTGAATGGAATGATTATTAATGCTTTATATGGTGATTGCTCTTAGCCCTTTACAATTTTGTCTTTGAAAACAAGATAGCATTACTGCAGTGTTCACTTCTTTCCCTGTACTTAAGAATAACAAAAGATTAATGCAATAACATCTAGTTATCCAAGGTAAAAAGCTGTTGAGGGTGACAGCTATATATAAAAAACATATTTTTAACTTTTTTTTATTCCACCTGCTAAAATAGAGTAGTGTAGGATGCTGCATATTACATAAATGTTGCAGGGAATTGTTTTTCCCCTTTAGGGATTGATTAAAGTAACGGTAGTTTCCTGATGACATCATAGCAGATTCCAGCTGCCCAAACAGTCATTTTCCAGAAGAGGTTATCTGCAGTGCACTTACCCAGAATTACACTTAAAAGGGCACTTACAGTTCCCTTAGGACTTTTAAACGTAACTCAGAGTTGAATCCTTGGTAAACACAGAATTCTTTGTTTTCATTTAGTGACGATGGTGGTACTGGGAGCACAGCCATAGCTTGTGATTCTGCAGTTAAATGAATAATTACATAATCATGGATTGCAGGAAAAATTAAATACTTCAGTGTACGTTCCATGTATTGAGAAGACAGCAGTATGTTTTTTATAGAGAATTTTCAGACCTGCAGCATAGGAAGAAGATAATATGTAACTCCAGTGCCATACCTGAAATTAGACTCATTGCTGCGCAGCGTAACTTTTTGAAGGCATGAGCAGCCAAAAAGCAGAAAAGGCTGCTGCTTCAGTGGCTGGCCTAGGAGAGCAGGACTGTGTTTGTTATGGGGTACTGACTGATTTCTTTGCTTCCTGGGGTAGCTAAGGAAGAGCCTGAAGACGTGAGAAGAGAGGCTTAACCAGGAGATGGGAGGGAAAGGAATGGTGGACGCACAAGGAGGGATGTGACTGACAGCAAAGAGATGGAAACCAAGTTTTTTTGGCTCCCATTCTTCAGATAAGAACCATAAGGACTATTTCACTGGTCCAGAAGGCACTAAGAGCTAACCAAAGGTTTCAGTTGGTCACTTAGGGCTGTCTCAGGATTTCAGTGGCATTTGGTGGCTCATGTGATGACACCAGCACAATGTATACTGAGGAGTTACTTACAANTCATTGCTGCGCAGCGTAACTTTTTGAAGGCATGAGCAGCCAAAAAGCAGAAAAGGCTGCTTCTTCAGTGGCTGGCCTAGGAGAGCAGGACTGTGTTTGTTATGGGGTACTGACTGATTTCTTTGCTTCCTGGGGTAGCTAAGGAAGAGCCTGAAGAGGTGAGAAGAGAGGCTTAACCAGGAGATGGGAGGGAAAGGAATGGTGGACGCACAAGGAGGGATGTGACTGACAGCAAAGAGATGGAAACCAAGTTTTTTTGGCTCCCATTCTTCAGATAAGAACCATAAGGACTATTTCACTGGTCCCGAAGGCACTAAGAGCTAACCAAAGGTTTCAGTTGGTCACTTAGGGCTGTCTCAGGATTTCAGTGGCATTTGGTGGCTCATGTGATGACACCAGCACAATGTATACTGAGGAGTTACTTACAGGTCTTCTATCGTTGTCACTGTAACTCCCTGAACGTTTACCATTTTGAAGGTTAGGGCCAGTGCTGTGTCCCCTCTCTTCCCCTGGGACATTTGGGGCATTCAGCTGTATTTATTTTTATATTTGCTAGGACAGCTTTAATATGTGGAGCTATAAATTTTCCTGGCATAAAGCTGGATCAGTCTGTGTAGATGTTGTTTTTAAAATCAACAACAGCCTATTTAAATTATGTGGACAAGAGCTTTTGCTAATATTTTGATGTATGAGCTTAGAAGTGCTAATGGCCAGGCACAGTCCAAAGGGTGTTTCCCAGGTTTCAGAAAAAAAAGGGGGTGGGTGGGAATTAATGTAGAGGCACATGCTTCTGGTAACTGCCATGTTTGAAATGCATATTTATATATATTTAATGAAGAATGCACTACATCCTCATTAACTCTCATATAAATTTTTTTAGAAAGACAGCAAAGTCTTGGAGCTTTACCAACTTGCCAGGACCTAATCACATCAATTTACTAGGAAGAAATTGGCAGAAAAGAGTTAATTAGTCTGTTCTAGAGGGAGTTCTAATAACACAATAGTCCAAGGACAATTTTAATAATAATCCTTATCACTTATATACTGTAGAACCTTACATGTTCAATGTTTTGTTCAAGTGATCTTCACAACACACCTATAGTGAATGTAGGTAGGGTCAGTATTATCACCACCATTTTAAAATGCAGCCAGTGATGTAATTTGTTGAGACTACTCAGTAAGTGTCTGGGAGATTAGAACTCCTGACTCCATGCCCTAACCAAGGGGTCAGCAACCTTTCAGAAGAGGTGTGCCGAGTCTTAATTTATTCACTCTAATTTAAGGTTTTGCGTGCCAGTAATACATNGTCCGTTGCTGAATAAAGGCCTGTGTCCCCAGTCCTGCAATCACTGATGCATATTCTTAATATGGCATTTATTCAGGTGAGTAATCCCACTGAGATCAGTAGGACTACTCATAATGTGGATTTCCTGTTTTTTGTTGTTTTTTTTTATTGGACTGAGGGTGGTTGTACTTAAGCTACCTTACCGGCTTCAGAATTTAATGTTATTGTGTAGGATATGGTAGAGCCTGCAAATGTGTAAGGAGTTCAGCAGCCAGTCTGTGCTGAGAGTAGAGGAGAACCCTAGGGAAACTTTAGGATATCCATAGGGTTATAAGAAACCCTAGGGCAGATGCTTAGTGACTTTTGCTGTTGCTGCTGGCTACTGTCTTCTCACAATTGACCTGTCCACAAAGAGGCACAGGAGCATGTGCTCACAGAAATCATAGAGTCCATGACTTTCCATCATTTTCTTTAGCCTAATTTCCCCCCCTTACTTCTCACCTGGACAAAGGAACTTCTGTTACCATATACTGCATATATACCTCCTGTGGGTGCGGTAGTTTTGCCAGCTATCCCAGCACATATTTCTGGGATTAACTGGATTTTTGTTTGAGCAGTGTACTTCACGGTTAGGATTCCTGCATCACTGTCCTGTATTTCTCATTTTGGACATTATTCCTCAAAGTTCTGTCTCCTCTTGAGGAAGTTTTAACATGGTCGAAGTGCACCCTAGAAGATTGATATTGTTTACTGACAACAACTCTGTTTCAACACAGACAATTTGTAATGAAAATATTGTTCTCTTTACTACTCCAGTAGTTATGAGTAACAGATCAATAGCAGGAAGTACAGAATTGGGAGCATCACTTCAGATATTAAACCACAAATTGATCTGCTTGTCAAACCTTAAGTAAGTGCTGCATCAACACATGTGCCAGAGATGGGAGGACATTCTGAAATGTAGCGATGGACTGAAATGATGAGATAAATTATTTCTTTTATGTAAGTGCGTTAACTCTTTAGTGCCATTGTCTGCACACTCCTGCTATTAGCACGGTTGCATTTTGCATTGATGGATCACATCAATAATTCAGGACTCTCAATCTACACAGCTCCAGAAAAACATACTGAATGTATACAGTAGGCAGACCTGTCACCTGATGGTGATATCTTTGCTAGAATTAAAAGGAACTATAAACCTTTATAAATAATCTAACAAAACAGCCATACAGTAACTCCTCACTTAAAGTCGTCCCGCTTAACGTTGTTTCGTTGTTAAGTTGCTGATCAATTAGGGAACATCCTCATTTAAAGTTGTGCAATGCTCCACTCTTACGTTGTTTGGCTGCCTGCTTTCTCCACAGCTGGCAGCCTCCCTACGCGCCCCCCCCCCAGCGCCTCCCACCCACCGGCAGACCCCACGGATCAGCACCTTCCCCCTCCTCCCCCCGCCTCCTGCCTGCAGCAATCAGCTGGCTTGCGGCATTTTGGAGGCAGGAGGGAGGGGGCAGGAGCAAGGACTCGGCACGCAGGCTCCCCCTACCTCCCGAACGCCGCAAGCCAGCTGATTGGCCCGGGCAGGAGGGAGGCAGGAGGAGCGAGGACTCGGCGCGCCCCTCCCCCCTGCCTCCTGCCGGCGGCAATCAGCTGGGTTGCGGCGTTTAGAAGGGAGGGGAGGGAGGGGGAGGAGCCAGGACGCAGCCTGCCAAGTAAAGGGGGAGGAGGTGGGGGGAGAGAAGAGGCGGGTCAAGGATGGGGGTTTGGGGGTAGGGGTAGAGTGGGCAGGCTGAGGGTTTAGCCCCCCACCCCTGGTGCTTGCAGAGTAGGGGAAGCTGCCCTGGAACCTACCTCCACCCCCCATTTACATTAATTCTTATGGGGAAATTGGATTCACTTAACATCGTTTCACTTAAAGTCGCATTTTTCAGGAACATAACTACAACTTTAAGTGAGGAGTTACTGTACTTATTTATCTGTCATCCATGTGGTCATACATCCATACAATGGACACTATAGTCCTAGTCGGACACTAGACAATCAATTCTCCAAGCAAAACTAGGGTTCCTTCTATTACTTTTGTCTTTTTATTTTAGTCTTCTGTTCTGCTTCATATCAGCAAGATCTGACTTTTTTGAACAATTGGGGACTGGTATTACCCAAAGTTTTGAATAAAGCTAACATTGTCTAGACTAATTGGACAAAATTCTTCCCAGCAATCTGCATAGGAGTATGCCAGAAAACCCACACTGAACAAGGAACAAGAAGGGTCAAAGCTGATTGAATTGATTTCTGGCGTATCTGAAACAGTGGTGTAAGGATACTTCACAAAACTTGGATGAAAAGGAAACACAGGGGAGTGTTACCTGACATGGCCTGGAAATCAGAGATCATGGTTCACACTGATATGTACATGCTCCCTGGCCAAGGACAGACCATTAATATCTTCCTGTTCAGGTCTAACATGGGGTTTGCCGACCCCATCCCATTCTCACAGAGATTATTCTTATACTTATTAGGAATAAATTCTCAGTGGGTTGTCTGCAGACCTGGTCATGGCAATAACATGGGTGTAATTTAATGCCTTCTGCAGCAGTACAGGACATATGTCCATTTGAGAGCTGTTTATTTGTGTTTCTATGTTCCAGCTGGAATTTGACCCTAGTTTTTAAGTTAAAACTTGCCTTTCATGATCGTTGGAATTCTCCTCCTCTGTAGGAACATGTAAGAAACAGCCAACCATATAACAAAACCAAGACTTGGAGGTTATACTACGGCGCGGGCCTGGCGACCACTTCCCACAGCTTCCATTGGCTGGGAACGGCAAACCGCGGCCACTGGGAGCTGCGGGCGGCTGTGCAAATGTAAACAAACGGTCTGGCGGCCCACCAGTGGGCTACCCTGATGGGCTGTGTTCGGCCTGCAGGCCGCAGGTTGCCCACCACTGAATTAGACCATCCCTGACAGGTGTTTGTCCAACCTGCTCTTAAAAACTTCCAATGATGGGGATTCCACAACCTCCCTTGGAAGCCTGTTCCAGAGCTTAACTACTCTGATAGAAATGTTTTCCTAATATCTAACTAAATCTCCCTTGCTTCAGATTAAGCCTATTCCTTCTTCTCCCACCTTCAGTGGACATGGAGAACAGCTGATCACCATCCTCTTTATAACAGCCCTTAACATATTTGCAGACTGTTATCAGGTCTCCCAGCCCAGTCTTCTTTTCTTAAGACTAAACTTGCCCATTTTTTTTAACCTTTCCTCATAGGTCAGGTTTTCTAAAGCTTTCGTCATTTTTGTTACTCTCCTCTGGACTCTCTCCAATTTGTCCACCTCTTTCTTAAAGTGTGGTGCTCAGAACTGGACACAGTACTCCAGCTGAGGCCTCACCTGTGCTGAGTACAGCGGGACAATTACCGTACTTCCCGTGTCTTACATACATCACTCCTTTTAATAAACCCAAGAATGATATTAGACTTTTTTTGCAACTGCGTCCTGTTGTTGACTCATATTCAGTTTATGATCCACTATAAACCCCATATCCTTTTCAGAAGTACTACCACCTAGTCAGTCATTCCCCATTTTGTAGTTCTGTGTTTGATTTTTCTTCCTAAGTGAAGTACTTTGCCCCATCTTTATTGAATTTAATCTTGTTGAATTCAGACCAATTCTCCAATTTGTCAAGGTCCTTTTGAATCCTGTCTCCAAAGCACTTCAACCTCTCCCAGCCTGGTGTCCTCTGTAAATTTAATAAGCGTACTCTCCACTCCGTTATTCAAGTCACTAATGAAAATATTGAATAGTATTGGACCCAGGACTGGCCCCTTCAGGACTGCACTAGATACACCCTCCCAGTCTGACAGTGAATCATTGATAAACTATTGTTTGAGTACGGTCTTTCAACCAGTTGTGCACCCACCTTATAGTGAATTCATCTAGACCCCATTTCCCTAGTTTGCTTCTGAGAATGTAATGTAGGACACTAATCCAAAGTGGCACCAGACCTGCCATAACAACAGATACAAAATCTGCAGCGATATTTCTACTGCTACAATGATCAATACCACCCACAATACACCTTTCAAGATCCATGGTTCCTATGCATGCCTATCACAATATGTGGTGTACCTCCTCCAGTGCACTAAATGCCTCAATAACGACTCTGGGGAGAAACGAGAAAATGACTATGCTCCCAAATGAACTCACACAGAAAAATGATAAATGACCTGAACAAGAGTTCTCTGTAAGCCTGCACACACACGCACACTCTGTTGACTTTGATATTTCAAAATCAATTGCTATAAGTTTTGTCCAGAGTAGTAGATCTGGGAACCAAATAATGGTTTGGTTCAGTATGAATTAATTTAGATAAAGTTTAAGGTGATAGGATTGAAGTAGTTATCTTATTCCTCCCTTGAAACAGGTTTGATTTGTTTTGTTTATAAAAAAAAAAAAGACAGTTTCCAGCAGTAGGAACTAGTCGACATGTTCTGACTGACCCAGAGAGCAGTCATTAATAATTCATATCTGTTTCACATAGTACAGAACATCCTATACTGCAATCTATTTTGTCCATGGTTAAAGCTTAAGAAGCTGGAGAAAAGTAATTGTATATTTTGATACTTACACTGGCAGTATGAGTTTCTATGAGTTCTTTTCTGTGTCATTTACAATCCTAAGTGGTGGTGGGTAAGGTGCAGGTGTGGCGAGGGGTGTGGGGAAGTGGGCTATGCTGTTATTGGAGGAGGCAGATGAGTGTAATGGGAGGAGTGGGAGGGAAGACTCTTCACGTGAATATCCTAAGTTTATTATTGTTAAAGAACATTTGTGTATAGAGCAGGGGTAGACAACCTATGGCACGCGTGCCAAAGGCAGCACGTGAACTGATTTTCAGTGGCACTCACACTGCCCAGGTCCTGGCCACCGGTCCGGGGGACTCTGCATTTTAATTTAATTTTAAATGAAGCTTCTTAAACATTTTAAAAACCTTATTTACTTTACATACAACAATAGTTTAGTTATATATTATAGACTTATAGAAAGAGACCTTCTAAAATTGTTAAAATGTATGACTGGCACTCGAAACCTTAAATTAGAGTGAATAAATGAAGACTCGGCACACCACTTCTAAAAGGTTGCCGACCCCTGGTATAGAGCATAGTGTTTTATATACTAGTAAAAGACAAAGTCCCTGCCCCAAAAAGCTTACAGTCTAAATTGATCATGGCAAGACAGGACCTGAGAGGAGATCACTAGAGGCTAAAGGAGGAGAGAGAAAAGGAACATACAGAATAAGGTTGAAGTTGCTTGGGTATCATATTCTGTATCAGTTTACTTTCTGGTTTTTTTTGATCATTTATAGTGCCTTGTGGAAATCCTGCCAACTCCCAAGATAAGTCAAATTAACCTTTGCTAACAGTATGTAGTAAATACTGAAGAAGAAAACTAGTTCTTGTTCTTGTTTTATTGCTTAGGCCATATCGAAATGGAACTAAACTGGAACCTTGGCAGAGTCCTCCGTCCAGGCTCAGCCACAGTCCGGGTGACTGATTTGAGGTGGCAAGGTCTCCTGAATCCTAGCCCATTGGTTAAAGATGATGGAGAGCTACTTATGGATGAATACCTTTCCCCCAGTAAACTGGTGAGTGGCCTCTCGTTTTTTTAATGCAGCTGCGAGGAGCACACTAGCATATACACCTCTACCTCGATATAACGCTGTCCTTGGGAGCCAAAAAATCTTACCGCGTTATAGGTGAAACCGTGTTATATTGAACTTGCTTTGATCCACCAGAGTGTGCAGCCCCGCCCCCCGGAGCACTGCTTTACCGCGTTCTATCCAAATTCGTGTTATATCGGGTGGCGTTATATTGAGGTAGCGGTGTAGTCACATTATCCTTGCTTGTTAGCAACTTTAATCAAGATTGCATAAATATGGAATAGCTGACAATTAGAATTTCATGTAAAGTGACCTCTATCTTAAGATCATTTAACATATATATTTGTCTGTTTCATATACAGATATGACCAATGTAGTTCCTTCCATGTTCGTTATTGACTTAGCGAGGTAGGCATAAAATAGTGCATATAGCATAATCATAATTCAAACCAAATCTAATTAATTCTTTCTAAAGTGCATTGAGTCCTATCAGAACATCAGAAGAGGGATTTCTACATGGACTGTGTGGTGAAAATTGGAAACGTAATTAATAATTTAATTTTTATTCCTGAATACAGTAAAACCATCCAAACGCCACTCTCACTTGCCTATATGTTAGTCTTGAGAGCCAATTATAAAGTACTGAAAGTATTTTAAGTACTTTTTATATTTATCAAAGTGCCTATAGTTTTCCACTTCTGTCAAAGCATAATTGAAAGCCATTCTACTTTTTGACAAGGGAAAATGATCTTGGTGCAGCCTCTTGTAAGAGAATGATGCATTGAAATCCATTGTGAAGAAACCCTTTATTTCACAGTGTGACGGTGCCACCCATAAGGCTTTATGGAAATATGCTTATGTATGCATATATATATATAACACAACTAGAATGTGTTTTATGCTACATATCGTAAAAGGTCATGATCTACTGAATCTATTAATCCTATTTGTATGCATGTATCATTTTTGTATTTGAAGTTATTAATATTGGCTGCATACTTGTTTGATTCTAAGTAGGCTGTAGTGAAGCAGTTGGTCAGCTTCCTGAGAAAAGAATATTCTCAGTAAGTGCCCCATCAAGAAACGCTTAAGCCAAGAATGAACTTGGAGACACCAATCCACATCTGGAGTTTCCCAGGAATGTGGCTTGGCTGGTAAGGAACTCAGTCATGCATGGACATGTGACTTGCCCAGGTGACTCCAATACTCCATTTTTTAGCTGGACTTTGCATAGGAGGGAGTAGGGGATCTCCACCCACAAGAGAGAGTCTATTTAAGCTCAGGGGAGACCCCTCCATTTTGTCTTCAGCTGGCTAAAGAGAGAGCCTCTCCACCCCCAAAGATACTTGAAAGAAACTGGAACAAAGGACAGTGACTGCAAGGGGTGTGAGTGATTGCTGGACCCAAACTAAAAGGAGATTAGTCTGTAAAAGGAAGCAGTCTGGAACTGGTGAGGATCTTATCTGTATTCAGTTTCTTACTGTATTAGACATAGACTGGCGTGTTTTATTTTATTTTGCTTGGTAATTCACTTTGTTTTGTCTGTTACTACTTGAAACCACTTAAATCCTACTTTCAGTATTTAATAAAATTACTTTTTACTTATTAATTAACCCAGAGTATGTGTTAATACCTGGGTGGGCAAACAGCTGTGCATATCTATCTATCAGTGTTATAGAGGGCAAACAATTTATGAGTTTACCCTGTATAAGCTTTATATGGGGTAAAACGGATGTATTTGGGTTTAGACCCCATTGGGGGTTGGGCATCTGAGTGTTAAAGACAAGAACACTTCTGTTAGCTGCTTTCAGGTAAGCGTACAGCTGTTAGGGGACGTGATTCAGACCTGGGTCTGGGTTTACAGCAGGCTAGCGAGTCTGGCTCAAACCAGGCAGGGTACTGAAGTCCTAAGCTGACGGAGCAGGAAAGCAGGGGCAGAAGTAGTCTTGGCACATCGGGTGGCAGCTCTCAAGGGGGGTTCTGTGATCCAACCCATCACACACAGTATATGGTATTTACTGAGTACTAGTGAAGAACAGAAACCTTTGGAGTTCTGAGAAGCTGAGGAATGCTGCGGTGGGGAGAGCTAAGCAACAGAGAAGTTGCAATAAAGACTGCACCTCCCTGCATGTCACAGAGCTGAGCTTTATGGCAGAACTTTGTACAAGAGTGATGGGGCTGAGGTTGTGTTTTGGACAGGCCAGGGAAGTGGTGGGAATATGGTCACTGCATCTGTGAACTGCCTAGACCCACTGGGCCTCAACTCCAGTTTTGTGGGAGGGTAAGTTGATGGCAACTAAAAAGCCAAATGAGAAATCAGTCATAGCTGTAGGAAGAACAGAAGTCTAACAGAAGTAAGTTTAAGTGCTCCTCTGCATTCTGCTCTACAAAGTACAGTGCAAGTACTCTGCTACGGGCTGTATACAGCAGCTCCTGGAGTTTTGTGATTACCTCAGGTTCTAAGCTTTCATTTTAAGAAAACAAAAGCAATTTTGTAGCCCTCACAGTTGGGAAGAAAAGATTGAACATGTGACCTGAGTGTAATCAATACAGTGATGTCTGCTTGTGTCTGCAGACAGCCTGTGTCAATAGCTCCGAGAGGTGAAGAAGTGCAGTGGACCTGGCCACCCATACAGATAGATACACCCATCTGCTGTAAGTAGTGGGGGGCACCTCCGCTGCCACCACCTCTCTGGGGTAAGAGGTGAATCCTATTGTTTCCAGAGGTGAAAGTAATTTACCGGTACCCTGGAGTCCTGAGCGGGGCGTGGCCTCAACCGTAAGAGGCGGGGCCTCAACCGTAAGAGGTGGGGCCTTTCAAGATTTAAAGGCCCTGGGGCTCCAGCTGTGGCTGGGAGCCCCAGGGCCTTTAAATTACCATGGAGCTACCAGCTGCAGAGGCGCTGGGAGCCCCAGGGCTCAGGGGCGAATTAAAGGGCCCGGGGCTCCGGCCGCCGCGGAGCTCTGGGCCCTTTAAATCATCGTGGGAGCCCTGCCACCACTACCCCGGGGCGGCAGGGCTTGGGCTAGGGCTGGGGTAGCGGCGGCAGGGCTCCGGCAGTGATTTAAAGGGCCCGGGGCTCTGGCCGCTGTGGGGAGCTCCGGGCCATTTAAATCCCCGCCGGAGCCTGGCTGCCGGGGCCCTGGGGCTCTGGCAGCCGGGCTCAGGCGGGATTTAAAAGGCCCAGTGCTTCTGCCACTGCGGGGAGCCCCGGGCCCTTTAAAGTGCCGCCGGAGCTCTGGCAGCGGGGCTCAGGCGGCGCTTTAAAGGGCCTGGGGCTCCCCGCAGCAGCTGAAGCCCTGGGCCCTTTAAATCACCACTGGAGAAGCCGGTCCAGTCTGGCACGGCGTATCGGACCATACTGGCTTACTGTCACCTCTGGCTGTTTCTGAGTGGGAGAGGCCCCGAGTTTTACCCCTGCCATTGCTTTCAGGGGCAGAGAGGGCCACTTGCTGCCAGTGCTGCCTCTCCAGGGTAGGAGGCAGGTCCCCTTCTGCTGTGTGGGGCTAGGGCCACACCATAGCATGGAGGCAGGGTCATGAGGAGCCTCCTTGTCATGACAGGTCTAGGGCACCTGATTGGCCTGATCCTGTAGCTGGTTTCTTTTAGTGATTGGGCTTGAGAGAGGCAGTGGGGACTGGCATGGCAGCAACAAAAGAGGATTAGATGATGGTGATATTGGTTATGGAAGCGAATGGCTGTGGTGTGAGCAACATATTTCTGAAGAGCTATTAAGTCTAAGCTGAGAGAAACAAAAGGTTGAAAAGTTTTCTTTCTCCTCTCTGTGCCGAAGAATATGTCACGTATGAGGCTCTATGCATAGGAGAAAATATCAGTTCCCAAGATCTGATCCGTGGAGGTTATATCTTTCAAAGAACTAAAATACGGTTTAATTTTTCTTATTTCTTTCTCCAAATTCCCAATTTACAGTTGTTGTGTTGTTGTTTTTTTACTATGTAAGAATCATAATGGGATGCTGGTCCATGACTAGGACTCCTAGGTGCTATGTAATACAAATGATAATAAAAGTCATGAACTTGACAGTGCACTGTCGATTAGATAACTAGTTACACTGAGAAATGCCCCTTTCATATTTGGCACTCTCCCTGTTCATGAAATGGTTAGATGTGAAAATCATTTCTTGGTGAGTATAGAATATAAACCTCTGAATAGTTGCCACATTTTATGGTATACCTTGTTCTGTTTCTTTTGACTACACCAAATGACAGTGACGTCTCTGTGCATGTGTATATATATATATATATATATATAATATAGTGTGGACTAAAAAGTGCCCAGGATTTTATGCAGTGCTGTTGTAGCCAGGTCGGTCCCAGGATATTAGAGAATCAAGGTGGGTGAGGTAATTTATTTTATTGGACCAATTTCTGTTGGTGAGAGACAAGCATTAGAGCTACACAGAGTTCTTCACCTTGAATGGTCCCTTAGAATATGTGCTAACGACTTATGCTAAACGATCTGTTCCACCTTGCATTTTGCTGTGACACTCTAAGTACCTTTCCCAGACTGGAGGAGGAGCTGTGTAGTTCAAAAACTTGTCTCTCTCACCAACAGAAGTTGGTCCAATAAAAGATATTGCATCACCCACCTTGTCTCTCTAAAGTAGCCTTTTGCTTTCTTAGGGAGCCTTATCCAAACCCATTGAAGTCAATGAAAAGATGGATGGGCCATTACACAAGGTAAAACTATTTCTCCATGCTTATCTTCCTCTCCCCCATCCCCCCAGCCCCCTACAGCTCCTTATATCTCCTTTTCCAGTGCTGGAAATGGGCCATATTAATTACCACCACAAACACTTATTTTTCTCTCCTGCTGACAACTGATAACTCTCCTTACTATGTGTATGGTAAGATCCATTGTTTCATGTGTGTATATATATATATATACACAGAGAACATGAAAAAATGGGTGTTACCATACCAACTCTAACGGCAACATCCATTTTTTCATGTTCTCTGTGTGTATATATATCTTCCTACTGTATTTTCCACTGCATGCATCTGATGAAGTGGATTTTAGCCCACGAAAGCTTATGCCCAAATACATTTGTTAGTCTCTAAGGTGCCACAAGTATTCCTCGTTCTTTTTCCTTTTTTTCAGTGAAGCTAAAGCAGTTTACTTTGTGTCCACATCCTAGTGGATTGGATCAGGTCCAAGCACTTCAAGGTTGCATGTTTTCATATTGATAGGGAAGCCCACTTATCAGAACAGGTATTAAATGAATGTGTTTTGTCTATCTGATTTCTACTGTATATGGTCACTTATTTTCCCTGGAACCTGACTTTTGTGTTGGCATTGTTGGAACACACTTCCTCTTCAAAGGAAAAATTATATTACATTGTCAAGGAAACATTAACAATGTTTACAGCTTGTTTTAATAACATATCTAATTTATCTATTCTTTGACCTTTATGTTGATCAAGTTGAAACAGCTGCTTCCATAAAGTCACTTCCTCAGCTTTTTCAAATGTAAAAATAGAGCCACTGCTCAAACACTTAATCTGAAACAAATCTTCATGTGGGAAGCTTTTAAAACAACCACATGCCATTAATTATCAAGATGTGTGAAAGGCTTCGTTTTATTTTTAAAAGCATATTTACAGTATCTTTCTTATTGTCTCTTTAGCTGTGAAGATTTTGGGTGTTATTGCTGTGTTCTAATCTCTGCAGTCTTCCAAAAAAGAAACTGAATACAAGAGTGAAATTAAAATAAAATTCTCTCACACACACACTAAAGCCAGATGTATTTTTCATTCATGTGAGAACACGCTTAGGACCTGATCTTTCAAACTGTTGCATGTGGGCAGACCTCTGCGCCTGCACTGAGCTCCAGTGAGGTCCACCAATGGGTCTCTGTACAGACTCAGTAAGTTGCAGGATCGGGAGCCTTATTTCCCCCCCCCCACCCCCCCCACCCCCCCCACACACACACCTTGAAGCATTGTGTAAGCCTCCACTGAAATCTGTGATGCTCCATGCAGGCACAGAGATCCAGCTGCACAAAACATGTTGCAGGCTCAGGGCTTTACGTCTTGGTTTATAGCTCTACAGGGTGTTCCACTCTTGCATCTGATTCTTGTTTTATGGAGGCACGGTTGGTTTAAGGAAATATTGGTGTTATCTTCATGGTATAGTTTTGATTCTTTTTATTAGTGTTCTCTGGCACTGTGTGAAATCCCACAATGAAGATTTCAGATTAAGGATTGGTGAAGAGGCTCTGTTGCTAAAGACTCTCAAAGTGGTGCAATATTTCTATTCTTTTGCCCCTTCAAAAGTTTTTTTTTCCACAGAAGGGAAGATTTTGGCCCAAACTGATTAACTGTGAGGAAAATACTCAGTGTAATGCTTAGTTTGTCAGGTCTGTACCCCAGACTTCCCATTAGGTTTGGTTCTGTATTGAAAGTAATGGTTGCACCTGGCTTGAATCACTAGTTTGACTTTCAATTTTGAGAGACAAACCTTATGTGGGTATCCGGAAGAATCATAGAATCATAGAATATATGGGTTGGAAGGGACCTCAGGAGGTCATCTAGTCCAACCCCCTGCTCAAAGCAGGACCTAATCCCAACTAAATCATCACAGCCAGGGCTTTGTCAAGCCTGACCTTAAAAACCTCTAAGGAAGGAGATTCCACCACCTCCTTAGGTAACCCATTCCAGTGCTTCACCACCCTCCTAGTGAAAAAGTTTTTCCTAATATCCAATCTAAACCTCCCCACTGCAACTTGAGACCATTACTCCTTGTTCTGTCATCTGGTACCACTGTGAACAGTCTAGATCCATCCTCTTTGGAACCCCCTTTCAGGTAGTTGAAAGCAGCTATCAAATCCCCCCTCATTCTTCTCTTCTGCAGACTAAACAATCCCAGTTCCCTCAGCCTCTCCTCATAACTCATGTGCTCCAGCCCCCTAATCATTTTTGTTGCCCTCCGCTGGACTCTTTCCAATTTTTCCACATCCTTCTTGTAGTGTGGGGCCCAAAACTGGACACAGTACTCCAGGTGAGGCCTCACCAATGTCGAATAGAGGGGAACGATCACGTCCCTCGATCTGCTGGCAATGCCCCTACTTATACAGCCCAAAATGCCGTTAGCCTTCTTGGCAACAAGGGCACACTGTTGACTCATATCCAGCTTCTCGTCCACCGTAACCCCTAGGTCCTTTTCTGCAGAACTGCTGCCTAGCCACTCGGTCCCTAGTCTGTAACAGTGCATGGGATTCTTCCGTCCTAAGTGCAGGACTCTGCACTTGTCCTTGTTGAACCTCATCAGGTTTCTTTTGGCCCAATCCTCTAATTTGTCTAGGTCCCTCTGTATCCTATCCCTACCCTCCAGCGTATCTACCACTCCTCCCAGTTTAGTGTCATCTGCAAATTTGCTGAGAGTGCAGTCCACGCCATCCTCCAGATCATTAATGAAGATATTGAACAAAACCGGCCCCAGGACCGACCCTTGGGGCACTCCGCTTGAAACCGGCTGCCAACTAGACATGGAGCCGTTGATCACTACCCGTTGAGCCCGACGATCTAGCCAGCTTTCTATCCACCTTATAGTCCATTCATCCAGCCCATACTTCTTTAACTTGCCGGCAAGAATACTGTGGGAGACCGTATCAAAAGCTTTGCTAAAGTCAAGGAATAACACATCCACTGCTTTCCCCTCATCCACAGACCCAGTTATCTCCTCATAGAAGGCAATTAGGTTAGTCAGGCATGACTTGCCCTTGGTGAATCCATGCTGACTGTTCCTGATCACTTTCCTCTCCTCTAAGTGCTTCAGAATTGATTCCTTGAGGACCTGCTCCATGATTTTTCCAGGGACTGAGGTGAGACTGACTGGCCTGTAGTTCCCAAGATCCCCCTTCTTCCCTTTTTTAAAGATGGGCACTACATTAGCCTTTTTCCAGTCATCCGGGACCTCCCCCGCTCGCCATGAGTTTTCAAAGATAATGGCCAATGGCTCTGCAATCACATCCGCCAACTCCTTTAGCACCCTCGGATGCAGCGCATCCGGCCCGATGGACTTGTGCTTGTCCAGTTTTTCTAAATAGTCTCGCACCACTTCTTTCTCCACAGAGGGCTTGTCACCTTCTCCCCATACTGTGCTGCCCAGTGCAGCAGTGTGGGAGCTGACCTTGTTCGTGAAGACAGAGGCAAAAAATGCATTGAGTACATTAGCTTTCTCCACATCCTCGGTCACTAGGTTGCCTCCCTCATTCAATCGCCTCTTCCTTTGCAGATTAAGCCCATTTTAGAAAGTCAAATGCTCTTCCAGATATTTCATGTTCTTAAAAATAATCATTTCTGTGACATTCTATACCTTGGGGAAGCGTACTGTAACCCCCATAATCCTCATTTTCATATAATCGTGATCTTACATATAAAGCATGCCTTATAAGGTATCAGGGGAAAGGTTATGATCTGCTGAAATTCATTTCTCTATCCATATATGTGTATCATTAATGCATATGAAGTTATGAGAATTGTGTTGTATGGTGGTCACTAAAACATGCTGTAAGTTGGGGAATCAGCCAGACATTAGCTCCCCAGAGGCAATAGAAAGGAAAGTAACCAATGCCCGGGCGGGGTGTCAAACAACGCATCAACAGCCGCTGTCCAGCAAGGGAGCTACAATGCAATGACTCACCTGCATGAGGGGAATTGCTCAGCCTTGCTTGGAGAGACTCAGCAATGCCCCCCAGACATGCCTGGACTTGTGCTCCCCAAGCACATGAACTGAGGGTATAAAACAGACAGAGTGGATACATACTGGACCCTTCTCCTGCCCCCACCTTCGCTGCAAGCAACTAAGGACTTGTCTACACTGGCAGTTTACAGCGCTGCAACTTTCTCGCTCGGGTGTGAAAAAACACCCCCCTGAGCACAGCAAGTTTCAGCGCCAGTAAAGCTGGTAGCTACGCTTCTCGTTGAGGTGGTTTTTTTAGAGCGCTGAGAGCGCTCTCTCCCAGCTCTGTGTCGCGACCACACAAGGCACGTTAAAGCCATGGCAGCGCTTTAGCGTTGCTAGTGTAGACTAGCCCTAAGACACTGAGAAGAAGACAAGACTCCAACAGGTGGAGATTGGCCCAGGTTTAAGGAACAAACCTGTATATTAAGGACTGCAATATCCAGTGGGGTGAGAAAAACTGCTTAATCTAGATGTTGCCTAGTCTAATAGGGTTGAGAGTTTAGACTGCGTGCTTATATTTTCTTTTCTTTTGGTAACCACTCTGACTTTTTGCCTGTCACTTAATATCACTTAAAGTCTACCTTTTATAGTCAATACATTTGCTTAATTGTTTATCTTTACCAGTGTGTATGTATGACGTGTGGGGCAAATCTACTCAGGTTGGCAAATCTACTCTGGTGTATGTCCATTTTCCATTGTTGAAGTGGTGAACCAATTAATAAATTTGCACTGCCCATCCTGAGCAGTGCAAGACAGTATATTCCTGGGGTCCAGTGCTGGGCACTGGGAGGATTTGGCTGGTGCCTTTCTCTGTATGATTCATGGGTGGGTCTGGGAGCAATCATGCAATCTAGTGCGGTGTGGGGCTCCACATGCTGTTGTGCTGAGTGATCACAACTCCTGGAGGGGTTGCTGCTGGTCACTAGCAAGGCATTGTAAGAAACAGCCCAGGCTAGGGAGAGTTCAGGGGGCACAGTCCCAGGCTGCACCCCGGTCCCAAGCTGCACCCCGCAGGGATCCCATCACAATTTCCATTTCTGAATTTCTGATACTGTCAAGGTTTGTGTGTGTGATCTTTACAGCCGAAAGGAAACATTTTACTTGTCTTGATTTTTATTGATCTTGCTCCACTACCTTGCTTGATAAATTGCAGCAGTGTTTTGCTCTGCAAAGTGATATACACGTATTCAGAAGTGGTTGTTACTTACACCCCAACCTCTCTACAGCAATGGATTTCATGTGCTATATGCTCATTCTCTTGGGAGAAAAGAATATATCAGAGGGTCCTGCATCTACAGATTGGATTCTTACTGAACTGACTAAATACTTCCCTTTTTTTTGCTTGGTTGAAAGTTTGCCTCTGAGTTGTAAACAAGATAAATTTGACAAGAAAGCCACAGATGGAGCAAACACGTGCAAAATCTTGATGAACTATTACAAGTGCGGTAAAGGTCTAGAGAAGAAGGAGAGAGAGGGAATTGGGTTCATTGGGATCTTATGACTCTCTGCTCTAGTGTAGCTCACTATGGATGTTAACATGACTAACACTATGGGGAAGGTATCTCTGCGCCAAGACCCCATTTAGTCTCAAGTCTTTTATTTTATGCATTTTTATCTAATTTTTTAATACTGTTAGAAAGTATAGTGAAAGCTTGCATCTGTTGTAATAGTGTTTATCCTGCTGCTTAGACAACATCTGATGCTGTGCACTGAAAACATCCTGACAAAAATCTTGTTCTTTTTTTCATAAATCAGATTTTGATTTTACATAGTCATGTCTGCTTAGCTAATATACCATAACAACAAATTAAAAATTCTTATCATTTCATGAGTTTGTTGCCTCAATGTTGTATCACTCTAGCCTTAACTACTTGGTAGGTAAACAAGGTAAAGAATCATTACATCACAAGTAGATCTTTTGGTATATCTTTTGGTGTAGCTACCCTTGGGGAGAGGGAGAATCTTTAAAACAAATTAAAAACAAAAACTGATATAAAAATGTATATCTCTTCCTCACCCACTCCAGCAAAAACCTTGCATGTTGTATACAATTACATTTTCTGTAATAAATTCTCAATTTTAAGACCTGGTCTTGGGAGATGCTCAGCACCTCTTGAAAGGTCCTGAGTGCCATACATTTCTTTTGAAGTCAGTGGTCATTGAGGGTTCTCAGCAACTCAGCATGGAAAATATGCTGTTCAGTAGTTAAGCATTTAAGCTCCAATCCTGCAAATTGCTCCTAAGGTTCCATCCCCATCCTAAACTCTGCCACCAGTACCCTCTCCTACTCTCCACATAAAGGCCAGGAAACGCTCCATTCCCACCCATCTTCCTTCCATCCACACTCTTGATTATATGTTGGAGGCCTAGTTTAACCTCTCAGTATCAGCTGGAAGGGAGAGTACGTAATGCATACGCACAAGGTAGCGCAGAATGAAAGTTAGTGTAGCGATGCTGGGTGTTTCCAGCCTGTACGTGGGGGGCATATGGGGGACAGAGGAAAGGTTAGTAATGGAACCTTAACTGAGAATTTCCTGACTTTGTATTGTGTAAATTCTCAATTATAAAGTTCTAGTAAATTTAATTTTAAGAGGAATACATTATTAGCCTTATAGCAACATTAACAAATTTTTGTCGGGGAGTTTAAGCTACAGTTGGAAATATGAGCTTAGAATATCTGTGAAAAGCAAAAAAACATGAATGGATATGACTCCAGTATTTGCATACAGGTATAGTATTTAGTCAGAAAATAAGCTCACCATTAAGGAATTCTTAAATTTGTCAAATTAAGCAGGACCGGCAGAACAAACGTACAGCTAGAAAAGCTTCTGTGACAACTGTACACATCTTGCTCTTCAAGGCTTTGTATAGCGTCTCTGCTTTTAGAGGAGTGCATGAAAAATCTGAAGAATAGCGAAAACATTGGTTGTATGCACTAGTATTAAACAAATGTTACATGCCAGTTAAGGAATTTATATAGAGAGGTTGCAAGAGGGACTAGAATCTAATTTCCTAGCATTCCCAGGTGACTGTTCTGGCAGATGCGAAGCACTGCCAGATCAGAAAAGTTTTATTTTATGTTGTTTTGTTTTATTTTAACTCAGAACTCTATGTAAAATATTTATTGCCTTTACTTGTCATTAGGAAGAATAGCTTTCTAAACTAGTGCAAACTTTACCATTAAATCCCTGTCAGCCCCTTCTGGTGATAGGAGTGGTGCATAAGACACCATGGAGTATTTTACTAAAAATACTGGTGGTTTAGATTACTAATTGTCCCTACAGTTTCACATGGGAAAATGCTTTGAGCCGTTTGTTCTTTAGGAAGGAGGCACAGAGATGTCAAGTGAACTTTGTGTCTCTCTGTTATACTAACAATACATCAGTACTCAAGGAATTGCAAAGTACTTTTCACAGAAATCTCTCCTAATAAATAAATAAATAAATAGTACATGCTCAGAAATTCATTTGTTTAACCTCTGATGTATAGAAAACTTAGGGCAGCCCATAGGATTTGCTTGTCTGGATCAGACTATTGGGTCATCTAATTAAGCATCCCACATCAGAAAGGGATTGATATCGGATTCTTCAGAAAGTAACCTCCTCTGCCCATAAAATACCTAGTTTTTTTGTGCAGTGCTTTATGTGGGTGTGGGATGGGGAATTCTTTCCTGATACAAACAGATGATCATTTTATCCCCTGAGGCACAAGTTTTGATTTCTTTAAATTTATCTTTTCTCACAGTGATCATGAATTCATCCAGCCATCTTTCAAAACCAGCTGTTAGACCAGGTTGTCACCCCTTTCTGCCTGCTTTGGCTGGGACAAAGCAGCTGAAAACAACTGAAGATTCCTTTGGTGTGAAGGGATCCTCAGGGGGCATAGAGCCTGCATATCTAGCTTTATGCCCTTCCCCTTCCTGTCTCCTGGCACAGTAGGCAATACTGGAGAAAAGAGGTATGGTAAGAGTGACTCTGTGCTCCAGCAATTCCTAGCTACCAAAATGTCCGTTAGAGCTGTGGACAGCCATAACTTTGAGCAGCCCTGAGGCATCTCTAATTTATGCCAAAAACTGTTTCGGCCCCTGGCTGGCCCCAAGAACAAAGAGGTACAAAAATGACTTAGATCCAGTTTTACCCCACTCTCCATTTTCATCTGCACCAAACATTTCTCTGCCCCAGCTGAGATCTTGCCCATAGTGCTTGAGCTTTACTTATTATACTTACACTATATTTATAGCAGTAAATTCCACAGGTTGTTTGTATACTGTGTTGTGATGCTCTCCTCAGGGCAGCCCAGAACTATAAGCCATTGTGTTACCTCTCTGCCTTATCAAGAATGAGCTTTGCTAGAGATTACACTGTGTCAGCTTCCTGCCACATTAGTCTGTCTGGTTCCCCTGCAAACTCCTCAAGACTCTGCCAGTCTAAACCTTGCTTTGCAAGTAGTAATCAGCAAACCCAAGTTCCCGAGTTCCCCAGAAATGTGTCTCTGTACTCTCCAGTACCTCTCACTGAGCACTCACAGAAATTACTAAATTCCCTGCCTCCAGAGAAACAGTATACAGTCAGGTTTCAGAATGGTAGCCGTGTTAGTCTGTATCAGCAAAAACAACGAGGAGTCCGTGTGGCACCTTAGAGACTAACACATTTATTTGGGCATAAGCTTTCGTGGGCTAAAACCCACTTCATCAGATGCATGGAGTGAAACATACAGGAAGCAGTTTATATATTACAGCACATGAAAAGATGGGAGTTGCCTTACCAAGTGGGGGGTCAGTGCTAATGAGGCCAATTCAGTCAAGGTGGAAGTGGCCTATTCTCAACAGTTGACAAGAAGGGGTGACTATAAACAAAGGGAAAATTACTTTTTGCAGTGTTAACAAGGCCAATTCAATCAAGGTGGACATTACCCATTCCCAACAGTTGACAAGAAGGTGTGAATAT
>QXTE01001070.1:0-13149 GCA_003942145.1 Platysternon megacephalum
TCACAGCGCCTCCTTCCAGGGGCACTCCCCTCAGTGCTGGGGAGCTTGGGTGGGATTAGCTATTTGAGAGAAAAAAAAGGACATTAGCAGTTCCTGCTCCAAAACACCAAGAGAAATATTATTGGCTAGCAGCCAAGAACCCACAATTTCTGTCCCCTTGTTTTTTCTCCGCCAGAGCCCCCTGCCCCATCTCAGGCACCAGCTCCTCTCCCAGGGGACCACACACCCCGTTGGTGCCCAGGTTCTGCCCAGGCAGGCTCCCAGCAGGGTACACTCAGAAATGTGGGCCCCAATTACAAAACTTACTCCAATTTTACCCCAATGTAGGGGCGGCATCAGCCTGTTCCCGGTGGGCAGGCTGAGGTGGGGGGGAAGGGGGCTGAGCTGAGCCTTAGCCCTCCCTCACCACAAGGCCCCACCCCTGAAACTCTTCCCTGGCCCACTTGGAGGCCGGAGCTGACAGTTGGCGGCGCTGCCTCGGGAGCAGGGAGAGGGGAGCAGAAAGCAGCGACCGCAGGGGACAGTGCCCAGGCGCCCTGGCTGGAGTGGGTCAGTCCAGGTCACTGTGGGCAGCCCCAGTCCGGATCCTCCACCTGCTCATGGCGGTGCCGCCCGGCCGGTGGGAACATGGGCCAGGGGCTGCTCTCGGGTCCCCCGGCCCCCGCCCGGCTTATTCCTGCGCCGCTGCTGGAGCTTGGCCCCCACCAGCAACTGCCATTCTCGCCACTCTTGGAGAGCAGCAGCTGCTATGGGGTGGGGGAAGGGCTAAGACAAATTTTGGGGTGGCCTGAGCCCCCGCAAGTCCACCCCCAAAACCGCCCCTGTCCCCACACCTCCAAACTGCCTGCTTTTCATGTGCAATAGGTAGGGCCCTACTGAATTCACAGCTATGAAAAATGCGTCACAGACTGTGAAATCTGGTCTTTTATGTGCTTTTAGGCTACACCAGGGGTAGGCAACCTATGGCACGGGTGCCGAAGGCGGCACGCGAGCTGATTTTCAGTGGCACTCACACTGCCCAGGTCCTGGCTACCAGTCCAGAGGACTCTGCATTTTAATTTAATTTTAAATGAAGCTTCTTAAACATTCTGAAACCTTATTTACTTTACATACAACAATAGTTTAGTTCTATATTATAGACTTATAGAAAGAGACCTTCTAAAAAGGTTAAAATGTATGACTGGCACACGAAACCTTAAATTAGAGTGAATAAAAGAAGACTCGGCACACCACTTCTGAAAGGTTGCCGACCCCTGGGCTACACTATACAGATTTCAAGGGGAAGACCAGCATCTCTCATATTGGGGGTCCTGACCCAAAAGGGAGTTGCGGGCATGGGGGGNATTTTCAGTGGCACTCACACTGCCCGGGTCCTGGCCACCGGTCCGGGGGGCTCTGCATTTTAATTTAATTTTAAATGAAGCTTCTTAAACATTCTGAAACCTTATTTACTTTACATACAATAGTTTAGTTATATATTATAGACGTATAGAAAGAGACCTTCTAAAAAGGTTAAAATGTATGACTGGCACGTGAAACCTTAAATCAGAGTGATGAAATGAAGACTCGGCACACCACTCCTGAAAGGTTGCCGACCCCTGGGCTACACTATACAGATTTCAAGGGGGAGACCAGCATCTCTCAAATTGGGGGTCCTGACCCAAAAGGGAGTTGCGGGCATGGGGGTCGCAAGGTTATTTTAGGGGGTCATGGTATTGCTACCCTTACTTCTGCGCTTCCTTCAGACTGGGCGGCTAGAGAGTGGTGCTGGCTGGCTGGGTGCCCAGCTCTGAAGGCGGTGCTTGCCAGCAGCAGCACAGAAGTAAGGGTGGCAATACCATACCATGCCACCCTTACTTCTGTGCTGCTGCTGGTGGCAGCTCTGCCTTCAGGCCTGGTCTCCTGGCCAGCAGCTGCCGCTCTTCAGCTGCCCAGCTCTGAAGGCAGCGCCACCACCAACAGCAGCACAGATTTGATGTGTGTGTGTGGGGGGGATACAGGTTAGTTGGTCCCATTAATCTGATGTGAGTGAGGAAATACAGGGTAGATAGGCCCATTGATCTGATGTGAAGTGTGGGATAACAGGTTAGATGGGCCCATTGATCTGATGCGGGGGGGGGGGGGGGTGNCACGCAGCCGAGTGATATCAACAGGAGAAAGCAGAGCACCATACCGGTAGCATTTGAACAACACCAGGTTAGATGGGACCATTGATCTGATGTGTTTGGAGAGGATACCAGGCTAGATGGGCCCATTGATCTGATGTGGGGTGGGGGATACTAGGTTAGATGGGCCTGTTGATCTGATGTGGGGTGGGGGATGTGACACGTTGGGTCACAGAAACCCTCTTGAGAACTGCCGCCTGATGTGCCGGGACTACCTCTGAGCCCATTTTCCCTGCCAGCCTGGGACTTCAGTACCTTGCCTTGTTTGAGCCAGACACGCTTGTCTGCTGCAAACACAGATACAAGTCTGAACCACATCCCCCACAAGCTGCAGACTTAACTGAAAACAGCTTAAGAAATGCTCCTGTCTCCCACACTCAGATACCCAGTTCCCAATGGGATCCAAACCCCAAATAAATCCGTTTTACTCTGTATAAAGCTTATACGGGGTAAACTCAAATTGTTCGCCTTCTATAACACTGATAGAAAGATATGCACAGCTGTTCGCTCCCCCAGGAATTAATACTTGCTCTGGGTTAATTAATAAATAAAAAGTGATTTTATTAAATATAAAAAGTAGGATTTAAGTGGTTCCAAGTAATAACAGACAGAACAAAGTAAATTACCAAGCAAAATAAAATAAAACACGCAAGTCTAAGCCTAATACAGTAGAAAACTGAATACAGATAAAATCTCACCCTCAGAGATGTTTCAATAAGCTTCTTTCACAGACTGGACGCCTTCCTAGTTTGGGCCCAATCCTTTCCCCTGGTACAGTCCTTGTTCCAGCTCAGGTGGTAGCTAGGGGATTTCTCATGACTGCAGCCTCCTTTGTTCTGTTCCACTCCCTTATATATCTTTTGCACAAGGTGGGAATCCTTTGTCCCTCTCTGGGTTCCCACCACTCCTTCTAAATGGAAAAGCACCAGGTTAAAGATGGATTTCAGTTCAGGTGACATGATCACATGTCACTGTAAGACTTCATTGCCCACTTGCCAGCACACACATATACAGGAAGACTTACAAGTAAACAGCCATTTACAGCCAATTGTCCTGGTTAATGGGAGCCATCAAGATTCCAAGCCACCATTAATGGCCCACACTTTGCATAATTACAATAGGCCCTCAGAGTTATATTTAATATTTCTAGTTTCAGATACAAGAATGATACATTTATAGAAACAGGATGAACACACTCAATAGATTATAAGCTTTGTAATGATACCTTATAAGAGACCTTTTGCATGAAGTATATTCCAATTACATTATATTAACACTCATTAGCATATTTTCATAACATCATATGGACTGCACCGTCACAGGGGATACCAGATTAGATGGGCCCATTGATCTGATATGTGGTGGGGGATACCAGGCTAGATGGGCCCATTGATATGATGGGGGGCGGGAGGAATAGCAGGTTAGATGAGACCATTGATCTGATGCGGGGGTGGGGGCGATACCAGGCTAGATGGGGCCACTGATCTGATGTGGTGGGGGATACAGGTTAGATGGGCCCATTGATCTGATATGGGGCGGGGGGGGGGGATAACAGGCTAGATAGGCCCATTGATCTGATGTGGGGTAGGGTATACCAGGTTAGGTGGGCCCATTGATCTGATCCATTGGTTTGCTTTATGGAGCATCCGATCCCCCCAGCCGGCCCTGCCCCCTTCTGACCCTCTTCCCCCACTGGAGCCCAGAGCGCCCCCCCCGTGGCTGGTGCCCCTTCCCCCAGCATGCTCGGCGGGTGGCACGTGCCCTCTCCAGTCCACCCGTGACCCCCAGCCCCTAAACGCTGGGTGGGCGGGCCGTCCGCGGCCCCTCCAGCTCCCGAGCGCTGGGCAGGCGGCGCACAGCCCCCCCCCCCCCCGCGCCCTTCCCAAGCACATGGTGGACAGCCCAGGTGCCCCCAGCCACCTCAAGTCCCGGCCACAGGCTGGCCGTGGCCACCCTAGCCCTAGCCCCAGCTCGCTTCCCTGAGGAGGAGCAGCCAGCCAGCCTGGGCTGGGGCCAAGGGGGAAGGGCAAGCAGGAGGGGCCTTCTGGGCGGATCATGGGCAGGGCTACACTGGGCTGTTTGGGGCTGCACAGCCAGGACTCCTGGGTTCTATTCCCAGCTGTGGGAGGGCAGTGGTGTCTAGTGGTTAGAGTGGGGGTTGGGAGCCAGGTTTTCTGGGTCACACCTCTAGCTCTGGGAAGGGAGCGAGGCCTGCTGGGGGTGTGGCAGCCCCCCCCCCCCCCGGCTTGAAGTGGTTTCCATCCTGTACAGGGTTTAGTTTTGTTCAATGGCTCTCAGCACCTCCCACTATAAAAATTGTTCCAACAACACTAAGGTCTAGTAGTTAGAGCAGGGGAGGCTGGGAGCCAGGCATGGGCGGCGGGGATGAGAGGCCAGGGGAGGCATCTGGCCCGTGCTCCGCCCAGAGGCCCTGCGCCCGCTCGACCTCTTCCCCTCAAGGCCCCATCCTCACTCCGCCCTTTCCCAAGTTCCCATCCGCCCACATGGGGGGCCTCAGGGGAGGGGGAAGAGGCGCAAACGACAGGCAGACAAGTGGGGGGCCTTTGGGGAGGGGGCAAAGAGGTGCAAGTGGCGGGGGCCTTGGGGGAAGAGATGTGAGAGGTGGGAAGGGGCAGGCGGGGGGGCCTCACAGGAGTGTGCGGAGAGGGTCTGAGGGTGGAGTGTGGGCGGGGCTTCGGCAGGAGGAGGCTGAGTGGAAGTGGGCCTTGGGGCAGGGCTGCAGTCTGGGCGTGCCCAGCCTCCCCAAATGGAGGAGTCCCATGCTTCCCATGGAGCCAGGACTCCTGGGTTCTATTCCTGGCTCTCCCACAGACTCCCAATCTGACCTGGCGCAGGACATATCTCCCTCCCTGGTGCCTCAGTTTCCCCATGTGTGAGACGGGTACCAGTGTGAATGGATGCAAAGCCGTGGAGAATCTAGTCCCTTCTCCTGGAGTCTCCTCGGTAGCCCTGGGTAAGCAGCCAACTGCTCCAGACCCTGGATCACGTATGGGCAGACTGGGGCTGAGGGCTAGATCTGAGGAATGGAAAGAATAAATCCACCCTTATCCGACCCCACCCCGGGGTACATGGCTGGGAGGCTGGTGTTGCAGGGAGCAGGGGGTTCTGCCTCCTCCTGGAGCCCTCGCGGGGGAGAAGGGGGTGATTCCCCGGCTTGATTGCTGATGGCGGTGGCGTGGGGGGCACTGACAGATTGTGGTCTCATCTCAGTGGGGATGGAGATGGAGCATGGCCAGCTGGGAACTGATGTCTCCTCTGTATGTGGGAGGGTGACACTGGGCCAAATTGTGGGACCCCCATCCCCCTCCGGGACAAGGGAGGGGCCTCTCAGCCTTGCCTGCTCTTCTCTCTTTCACCAGGATCTGCCCAAGCAGCTGGCCCAGCACAGGCCCACCTCCCTCAACGCCAGCAGCTTCCAATTCTGGTGAGTGGAGCGGCCGGGGAGTGGGGGCTTCTCAAGCCCACCACGGAGAGCAGGGGCAGAGCACTAGAGGGGAGGGGATGAGAGAGGGGGGCAAGGGCTGTGACGGGGCGAGGTGGGGTTGGAGAGATGTGTCAGGGGGGTAGAGCTGGGACTCAGGGAGGGAATGGGGCAAGCTGCAGGGAGAAAGCATAGAGAGGAGGATGCCACGGGGTGGGAGCTGGGGAGGATGGGAAGCTGCAGGGGAGGGGAGACAGCCAGGAGGAGGTATTGGGGAGGCCATAGGGAGGAATGCTCAAGAGGCAGTAGGCACGGGCGGGAGCTCGTACGGGGTTGGGGTGTCAGGCCATCGCGGTTCTCCTTGTGAATGCCACCAGGCTCCAGGGAACCCCACGGCCGGCAGATCCCCCTGCCTCCCAGCCTGGATTCCCAGCATGTAGCCTGAAGTGGGGGGGATGTGACTGCCTCAGGGGCATTTACCCCACTCCCACCCCAGGAGGGAAGTGTGGCAGAAGCACAGGACCTGCGCTGGGTGTGTGGAGGTCTTGAGCTCCCCCAGCAAGTGCTTCGGGGCAGCCCTCGCCCTGCGCACCATGTACAACATCAACGGGTGAGCCGGGCACTGGGGGTGGGGGCCAGGGCCGTCCTTAGGATTTATGGTGCCCTAGGCGGGATTATTAAACTGGTGCCCCTGTGCCTGACTTGCTCTTAGCAACACAAACATAAGCTTAAAGTATTGGAAAACTTGCCACATACACTTTATTAAAAACAACGAGGAGTACTATTTCCCCATATCTATTTCCCCCCCTACTGTTCCTCACACCTCCTTGTCAACTGTTGGAAATGGGCCATTTTGATTATCACTACAAAAAGTTTTTTTTTTCCTCCTGCTGTTAATAGCTCACCTTAACTGATCACTCGTTATAGTGGGTATGGCAGGGCCGGCGCTTCCATTAGGCGACCTAGGTGGTCGCCTAGGGCGCTGCTATTTTGGGGGCGCCTGCGCCCCCGCCGCCCGTAAAAATTTGGGGGCGGGACCTTCCGCCGCCTAGGGCGCCAGCAAAGCTGGCGCCGCTACTGGGGTATGGCAACACCCATTTTTTCATGTTCTCTGTGTATATTGTGACAAAGTTCCTCCTCTCCTCTAGTAGGTCCTGCGCTTATTGGCGGATTTCCTCCCCTCAGTGGTCTTCCCCTTGAATGAAACCCACAGTCTGGATCAACTCCTTCTATGTCTGATTAGGAGTAGCGGGGCTTGGGGGGAACCCGGGCCCGCCCTCTACTCCGGGTTCCAGCCCAGGGCCCTGTGAATTGCAGCAGTCTCTATAGTGCTACTTGTAACCGCTGCTTGACTGCTACAGCTCCCTGGGCTACTTCCCCATAGCCTCCTTCAAACACCTTCTTTATCCTCACCATAGGATCCTCCTGGTGTCTGATACTGCTTGATTGTATGGTGTTACCTCAATCCTCCAGTAGTACACCCTCTCAGTTCTTAGTTCCTTGTGTTTCTGGCTCCCAGCTCCTCATATGCACTTCCTTCCTCTGGCTCTTCCCCCCTGACTGGCGTGAGCTCCCCTTTCTATACCAGGTGTCCTGATTAGCCTGGCCTGATTGGCTGCAGGTGCTCCAATCAATGTAGCTCTCTCCGGTGCCTTCTAGAAAGTACTTAATTGGCCCCAGGTGCCTTGATTACCCTGGAGCAACTGCCATTGGTTCCCATGGTACTAGGGATTTGCTTAGCCTGGGGCTAATATACCTGTTCCTCAGTACTTTCCTGTAGCCATCCTGCCTTGCTCCATCACAATATATATATCTATATCTTCCTACAGTATTTTCCACTGCATGCATCTGATGAAGTGGGTTTTAGCCCACGAAAGCTTATGCTCAAATAAATTTGTTAGTCTCTAAGGTGCCACAAGGATTCTTCATTCTTTTTGAGGAGTTTTGTATCATCTGCAAATTTTGCCACTTCACTGTTTACCCCTTTTTCCAGATCATTTATGAATATGTTGAATAGGACTGGGCCCAGTACAGACCCCTGGAGGACACCACTATTTACCTCTCTCATTCATGTATAGCTCTGATTCAGCCATTTTGCATCCAACAGCCTGCCACCACTTATCACAGACATACTCTCGGCTTCCTGACTTGGCTGATGTTAGCAGGTGATCCCAGCACACCTCCTGTCTCAAACCTATGTGCTCTGCGATGTCCAGCCCTCTCCTTCAGCATTCAGAGGAATAATAAGGTCTGTTTCCTCCTCTAAAGAGACAAAATGCACAGCTTGCCACATTCAGTGGAGTTAGCTAACACTTTTATTCAAACACAGCACTGTTGGTTTAGCTCAGGGATCGGCAATGTTTGGCCCGCGGCCCGCCAGGGTAAGCCCCCTGGCAGGCCGGGCCAGTTTGTTTAACTGCCCCGTCCGCAGGTTCGGCTGATCGCAGCTCCCACTGGCTGCGGTTCGCCGCTGCCAGCACATCCCTCGCCCCGCGCCGCTTTCCTCAGCCCCCATTGGCCTGCAGCGGTGAACCAGATAAAAGTGAAACGCTTTCCAGTGACTAAAACTGAACCTAGCAAGATACAGTCTTTGTTCAAGATGGCTTTTCTCACTCAAAGTCTTCCAGCAGGATGGTGGCTGTCCCTCCCACCCTCGGTCAGAATCTCCTCTAGAAGCCGAAGTGCTGGCTCCTTTGTCTTCTTAGGTGAAAGAGATCATTTGGGGCTCTTTGCCCCGCTCTTTTATAGTCCAGGGAACCTTTGCAATGGATCCTTCTGAAGGTTACTGTCACGGAGTGTGGGGGAGTCAGGGCCCGGCACCCCTGGATTCCTGCGATTCACCATGACTCTCAGCCAGCCTTTGTCCTTTGTCCAGATTCCAGGTCAGAGGTGTTACCTGGTCTTCAACCCCCCTCCTGGGTTCTCATGTTACATGCTCAGGTATCTCCCTTCCCCCATGCAGGCAGTCCCAGCCAAGCTCCCCTGCAGCCTTCCCCGGTCGATACTCCCCCCTCAGTATTCAGAGAACACATCGAAACATTCCCACTTCGTCACAGTTACAAGTCACAGTTTAGTCAAGCTATGAGGAAGGTGGCACTGAGCCTGGTGGCGAAGGAAGGGCCATGGATCATTGGTGTGCGGCTGCTTCTGCTTCCACAGCCTGTCAGTGTGCTTCTTCTTGCTGCTGCTTTTCTGCCTCCCTCTCCTGGGCTCCTGCTTCCCAATTTTGGTGTTCACACTCTTTGGCTTCCTGCTCAGCTAAACAGTTCTGGCGTTCATGCTTCTGTCTTAATTTGTCACTCTCCAATTTGGCCAGCTCTAGCTTTGTAGTTGCTTTGCTAATGCTCCTGTTTTTGCTTTACTTTTGTTCTGTTTCCTTTACCGAAAATAAACAGAAAATAATAAAATTGTAACCTTTCCTTTGGCTGTTCTCAGTCCCTACACTTGAGAATCAGGTAAGTGGTTCTCAACCAGGGGTACGTGTACACTGGAGGTACGCAGAGGTCTTCCAAGGGGTACATCAACTTATCTAGATATTTGCCTAGTTTTACGACAGGCTACATAGAAAGCACTAGTGAAGTCAGTACAAACTAAAATGTCATACAATGACTTGTTTATACTGCTCTATATATCATACACTGACATGTAAGTACAATATTTCTATTCCAATTGATTTATTTTATAATTATATGGCAAAAATTAGACAGTCAGCAATTTTTCAGTAATAGTGTGGCTGTGACACTTTTGTATTTTTATGTCTGATTTTGTAAGCAAGTAGTTTTTAAGTGAGGTGAAACTTGGGGGTACGCAAGACAAATCAGACTCCTAAAGGGGTCCAGTAGTCTGGAAAGGTTGAGAGCCACTGACTTAAACTGTTACCCCAGTGCTTGAGCTGTAAATCTCAGTTAAAATAGCAAGCAGTATGTAAATCCTGCATGACTACACCACTGTCCCACAAAAATTCTTCGTCTGCCCTCTCTGTAGCACTTTTCCATGTAACTTGAATGTAGCATTAATATTTAAAATAATGTTTCAACTATTTGTAAGGGGACTGTTGCCCCCTTACTAACATTCAGTGGGGGTGTTTTGGTTGCTAGCTCCCAGCACTAAAAGGGGAGGGATCGATGGCAAATCAAAACCCTGAGACTAATAGTCCCCAGAAACAATGGCAAGAGGCCAATGCTCCAGATTGACAGGGCGGGCCAGCAAANCTCCCCCCTCAGTATTCAGAGAACACATCAAAACATTCCCACTTCGTCACAGTTACACCTCAACATTTAGTCAAGCTATGAGGAAGGTGACACTGAGCCTGGTGGCGAAGGAAGGGCCATGGATCATTGGTGTGCGGCTGCTTCTGCTTCCACAGCCTGTCAGTGTGCTTCTTCTTGCTGCTGCTTTTCTGCCTCCCTCTCCTGGGCTCCTGTGAAGAAGTGAGAATGTTTTGTGGTATGTGAATACTGAGGGGGAAGGCTGCAGGGGAGCTTGGCTGGGACTGCCTGCATGGGGGAAGGGAGATACCTGAGCATGTAACATGAGAACCAAGAGGGGAGTTGCAGACCAGGTAACACCTTTGACTGGGAACCTGGACACAGGACAAAGCCCGGGGGAGGAGCCGTGGGGGAAGGGAGAAAGGAGACGCCTGGAAGGGGTTGGGGAGTTTTTGGAAGCTGGCTAGGAATGAAGAGGGGACTCTGACGGGGCTGGGGCTTCCCAGCGGGGAGAGTGGCCTCCCTGGGGCCCCCAGATGGACCTAACTAAAGGGAATCCTGTTGTCTGTACTGGCAAGACCTGTTTTGGACTGTGTTCCTGTCGTCTCAATAAACCTTCTGTTTTACTGGCTGGCTGAGAGTTATGGTGAATCGCAGGAAGCTGGGGGTGCAGGGCCCGGACTCCCCCACACTCCGTGACANAGTACAATATTTCTATTCCAATTGATTTATTTTATAATTGTATGGCAAAAATTAGACAGTCAGCAATTTTTCAGTAATAGTGTGGCTGTGACACTTTTGTATTTTTATGTCTGATTTTGTAAGCAAGTAGTTTTTAAGTGAGGTGAAACTTGGGGGTACGCAAGACAAATCAGACTCCTAAAGGGGTCCAGTAGTCTGGAAAGGTTGAGAGCCACTGACTTAAACTGTTACCCCAGTGCTTGAGCTGTAAATCTCAGTTAAAATAGCAAGCAGTATGTAAATCCTGCATGACTACACCACTGTCCCACAAAAATTCTTCGTCTGCCCTCTCTGTAGCACTTTTCCATGTAACTTGAATGTAGCATTAATATTTAAAATAATGTTTCAACTATTGATTAGTTCAATAGAAATCATCAAAATGATTTGCATAAACAGTAGCATGTATTAAAGCAAAGGTGTCATGATAGCTTCAAAGCTGTCGGGATAACATACGACAGTGAGAACCATTTTGTATATTTCCACAAACATGGTCAAACTGAGAGCTGGCATTTCTATGATGGAGTTTGGGGAATGTAAAAGGAAAGGAGGTGTAGGTATTCTAGCCATATGATAGAGTTTTCCAAACTCTATTAACGCATACCAAGCCACATTGCTGCTGTACGAGTCTCCCTAAAACACTAAGGATGCTAGCTGGTTTAACTTAGTGTAGTATATAGGACTAGGATAGTATTTCTTTAAGTAGTTTGTGAGCACTCTACTGTTTCGAGACAGACTCAAATTTGAAGAAGGACTCAGAGACCCAACCCCATAGTGATGGGATTAGGGCTAGAAGAGTTTGTCAGCACTGTAGGGCTATTCACTGTTCTCTATATTTTAGAAGCCATCAGAAATCACTCAGAACCGCAGGATAGGTTAAGCTAGACCTTGGATGTTTGCACATAGTTAATAAACATGGTTATTTGGGAGCCAGCTATGCCCGAGCAGTGTCTTCATATGAATTTTGCTGCGTAACACGCAAAACACACAACTTTAATAACGTGTTTTATTATTTTTATTAACACAATGAAACAAGTTTAGATAAATGTTGACATTTTTCTGTTCTTAATTCACCAAACAACAAACTCCTTCATTTGTAACTAGTGTATAATGTCCCCAGATGGGGTGTACCAGACCCTCTGAGGCCCTGTGCTGGAGGCCTTGTGGCCTTGCCACTCCCTGCCCCAGAAAAGGGCAGCAGAGAGGGTCCTTCAAGCTGCCTAGAGTGGCTGTGTGGAACACAGCCAATCAGAAAGGGTCTGAAGGGAGCAGCCAATCAGGGCCCAGCTGCATAGTATAAGATGAGATGCAGGGCCATTCTGAAATCAAGTCCTTACTAGAGCTGGGGGAGCTATTGGACCTCAGATAGAGCAGTGCTGGTGGAAAGAATGAGCTCTGGGCTGGTTGCTGGTGAGGAAGGGATGGGGCTACTGGGAAGTGGCTCTGGGAATTAGAGCAGTGGTGTGGTGTCAGTAGCGGCGCCAGCTCTTCCGGCGCCCTAGGCGGCGGAAGGTCCCGCCCCCGAAATGCCACCCCCAACAGCGGCGGCGGAAGGTCCCGCCCCCAAATTTCTACGGGTGGCCGGGGCGCCGGCACCCCCAAAATAGCAGTGCCCTAGGCAATCGCCTAATGGGTTGCGCCGGCCCTGTGTGGTGTAGATAAAGGGGCACGATGGACAACTGCTATCTGCAGGGGTAGTGAGCGGACCAGGGTCTTCCTCACCTGCCATTAGCCACTGGGGGAAGTGGCCTGGATTTTGAGATACCCCAGAAGGGGAACTGAACTCTTTGGTGGCCCAATAGGAGAGCTAGGCCCTGAAACGTCCTCTGAGGACATTGCCTCCGGGGGGAAGCCCTGGAGTAAGGCCTGCTATCAGAGCTGAAACCACTACTAGACTATGGGACTGATTAAGGATAAGGACCTAAGCCCAAGAAGGGCTTTAGGGAGAGGAAGTGCAGGCACTGCACGCACTCAACCGGGGGGTGCTCATGAGACATGAGTGCACCCCTCTACAGTGAGTGAAAACGTTATTGCTGGATTTGAAACCCATGGACTATTGCTTGTTGTTGATTTGTACGTACATATTGTGTGTTAAGGGACAAAGAAAACCCAAAATAAAAATGGGGTAACATGTCTGTCAGGCCAGACATCAAGGTTCGGCTCTGGGAGTGGCATAGCCTTCTCTCTCTCCCAGGGCCGGTGCAAGGATATTTCGCGCCCTAGGCAAAACTTCCACCTTGCGCCCCCCCTCCGGCCCGGGGCGCCAGGGCCGTCCCTAGCTATTTTGGTGCCCAACGCAGCCCCAGGCCTCCACGGGGGAGGGGAGGGCCCAGGCCTCTGCGGGGGGGCTGTGTAGGGCCCTGCCTCAGGCCTCCACGGGAGCGGTGGGCTGGTCCCAGGCCTCTGGGGGGGAGAGGGGCTGGCCACTTCCTGCGGGAAGTGGAGTGACCCAGCCCCAGCCTGCTCCGCTCCCCTGGCTCTCAGCCGCGCCGCCAACGAGTGCGGGGTGTGTGTGTGTAGTTCCCCCCTCCCCCCAAGCCTGGGAGCCAGGGGAGCGGAGCAGGCTGGGTCTGGGTCACTCCACTTCCCGCAGGAA
>QXTE01001070.1:13410-26293 GCA_003942145.1 Platysternon megacephalum
CCCCTGCGTGCACCCCCCCCCCGTTACTTGCTGCGGGCGGGGCAGCCCTCCCCGCACCCCCTGCCCCAGCTCACCTCCACTCCACCTCCTCCCCTGAGCGTGCTTTTTGGCACCCCCAACCACTTGGCGCCCTAGGCGGCTGCCTAGTTCGCCTTGTGGTTGCACCGGCTCTGCTCTCTCCATAGCACAAGAAGGGTCATGTGGGGTTAGGGTGACCAGACGTCCCGATTTTATCGGGACCATCCCAATATTTCGGTCTCTGTCCCGTGTTCCGACCGATCTTTGGTCGGGACGCGGGACAGAGATCCGGGACTCGCTCGGCTTTTTTTTTTTGCTCAGCGCCCCCCATGTGTCCCGATATTTTATTCCCCTCATCTGGTCACCCTATGTGGGGTGGCAGTTTGTCACATCCCACCTGGCTGCTCTGTATTGCATTAACAGGCAGTTAATGAGTTCTTTGGCTTTGCAGCACAGGCCAGCCTGGGACGCTGGTGACCTTTCTGAACATGGGCTCTTGCCCTGAGCTATTTGGAATTAGCGGTGATTTCCATAGCTGGTGCCAGGCTGGACGGTTGGGGGGAGGTGGCAGGAGCGGGGCAGGGCCTGCGTGAGCGAAGCCAGCCCCCTGGTTAGAGGCAGGGAGCCCTTCACCGGCATTGCTTCGTGCGGCCGCTAGGTGTCCCCGCGCTGCACAGAGCCCCGGCCGCCGGCGGGCGAGGCCCCTGGTAAACAGCCGAGGCCAGGCTGGAGCCGAGCGGGGTGGAGGGCGCGGGCTGCAGCCGGAGCGCGGTAAAGGTACTTGTGCTCGGGCGCAGCAGCGGGAGCCTCTGTGCGGGGGTCGTGCTGAGCGCGGGAGTGGCCGGGCGGCCGAGCCCCCCCCCCCGCGCGGTTACAGGCAGAGGGGGCGGAAGCGGGGCGGGGCTGCGCAGTCCAGCGGCCCCGAGCCTGCTCCAGGGCCGCTCTGGGCACGCTGCAGCCAGCCCGGTCTGCTCCCTCGGCCCCAGCTGGCTCAGCGTGTGGGGCGGGCAGCAGCCCTCCAGCAGCCAGGCCACTACACGGGGGGGGCACAGCTGCAGCCCGCGGATCTGCCCCGCCCCCCAGCCAGCTCCGGGACAGCTGGTATGGTGTGTTGGTGGTGGGGGAGGGGGTATGTTGTGCTGGAGGGGTGTGCGTGGGGGTGATCGGTGTCTGTGTGTGTGTGGGGGGGGTGTTGGCTGCTGTCTGTGCAGGGCTCTGTGTGTCTGTGTGTGGGGGTGTTGGTTGCTCTCTGTGCAGGGCTCTGTGTGTGCGTGGGGTGGGGAGGGGTGACTGGTGTCTGTGCAGGGGTGTGTTGGGGGGGTTGGCTGCTCTCTGTGCAGGGGTGTGTGTGTGTTTCGAGGGACGGGGGAATCAGTTCTGGGTTAGGGTTCTGTCTGGTTCTGTTCAATATCTTCATCAATGATGTAGATAATGGCATAGAGAGGACACTTATAAAGTTTGCGGACGATTCCAAGCTGGGACGGGTTGCAAGTGCTTTGGAGGATAGGATTAAAATTCAAAATGATCTGGACAAACTGGAGAAATGGTCTAAAGTAAATAGGATGAAATTCAATACGGACAAATGCAAAGTACTCCGCTTAGGAAGGAACAATCAGTTGCACACATACAAACTGGGAAATGACGGCCTAGGAAGGAGTACTGCAGAAAGGGATCTGAGGGTCAGAGTGGATCACAAGCTAAATATGAGTCAACAATGTAACACTGTTGCAAAAAAAGCAAAGATCATTCCGGATGTATTAGCAGGAGTGTTGTAAGCAAGACTCAAGAAGTAATTCTTCTGCTCTACTCCACATTGATATGCCCTCAACTGGAGTATTGTGTCCAGTTCTGAGCACCACCTTTCAGGAAAGATGTGGACAAATTGGAGAAAATCCAGAGAGGAGCAACAAAAATGATTAAAGGTCTAAAAGACATGACTTATGAGGGAAGATTGAAAAAACTGGATTTGTTTAATCTGGAGAAGAAAAGACTGAGGGGGGACATGCTACCATTTTTCGAGTACATAAAAGGCTGTTACCAGGAGGAGGGAGGTCAATTGTTCTCTTTAACCTCTGAGGATAAAGACGCCATGGTCTTAAATTGCAGCAAGGGCGGTTTAGGTTGGACATTAGGAAAAACTTCCTAACTGTCAGGGTGGTTAAGCACTGGAATAAATTGCCTAGGGAGGTTGTGGAATCTCCATCATTGGAGATTTTTAAGAGCAGGTTAGACAAACACCTGTCAGGGATGGTCTAGATAATGCTTAATCCTGCCATGAGTGCAGGGGACTTAGGGTGACCAGATGTCCCGATTTTATAGGGACAGTCCCGATATTTAAGGCTTTTTCTTATATAGAAGCCTATTACTCCCTACCCCTGTCCCGATTTTTTACACTTGCTGTCTGGTCACCCTAAGGGGACTGGACTAGATGACCTCCCGAAGTCCCTTCCAATTCTATGATTGGGGGAATCGGGAGAGGTGCTGCTTTGCAATGGCAGCACCAGCTGGCGATTGCTCTTTGGCCAGTGGTAGCACTCAGAGCCACTTGGAGATCGTGCCGGGCCCTGCACAAGCACAGAACGAAGACACTCCTTGTGCCAAGGAGTTGGGGCGCTGTCCCAGTGGCAGGGGTCCCTGGGCGTGCTTTGGAGTAAGGGGGGTCCTCATTAGTGTGAGGCACTTCCTCCCTAGGTCGAATCCAGTGGTGTGATGCTGTCAAATGTTTCCAGCAGGAGCACGCTCAGGGCTCTGTGGCTCAGAAGACCACAGAGCTGTTCCCTGTAGAGCTCTGATGGCTAGGCTGTGTGCTCTGAGCTGGTTTGGGGCTCTTTCAGGAAGGCCGTGGTCTGTTTCCCCTGCAGGGCCTGAGTACGTGGTCTGCTCTGGAAAGTGCAGGAGTCTCTGCCACCCCCTTGTGACCGAGGGGATCGCTGGCTCTCTGCCCCATGCAGTGGGGTCCCCGGTGGGACTGTTGGCTCACGGGATGTGGGCTGAGGTAACTGGCGCGTCCCGGGCTTTCTCCTTTGCATGGAGTTGGTGTTCACCACACAGGGCGGCATTAGCCAGGCCAGCTGTTTCCCACCAGTCCCGTTCAGAGGCTCAGTCCTGACGCTGCACGGAGCCAGTTTGGTTCAAGTCTGAAGCCGGCAGGGGGCTTTTATACCGCTGTGTTAGTGAGCAGCTGTGGGGCCACGCTGGCACCATGGCTCGGGGAGCCCGTGGGGTCGTCTCCCCTCCACTCTGATTGTTTGTGTCTGAATTGACCCTCCTGTGTTTCCAGGGGCATTTCCTGGCTGTCCTGTCCCTGCCAGCCCAGAGTGGCAGATGAACGCCGAGCTGGGTGGGTATTTACCTGGATCCCACCTGCTCTGTTCTCACCCAGCAGGGCCCCAATCCCAATACTGGATGAAGCGAGGGGAAGAGCTGCAAGTCCCAGATCTCCGCAAAGGCGAGGACGATGAGAGCTGGCCAGGCCCCCAAACAGGTGAGGGATAAATAAGCCCGGCTGAGAGGGGTGGGGACAGCGGGGACCCCCCCACAGCCACCCCTGCAAGCCCTCCTGGCCCAGCTCCTCTCAGAGGTTGTCATTACCCTCTCCCTGATCTGTGTGCACCACTGCACCCATCCCACCACCTGCGCCAGGGCCCCCAGAACCATATGAGAGCCATGTCTTGGCTCTCACTGAAAAAGCAAATAATATTTCCAGCCCACGCAGAGGCAAAGAAAGGCTTGTGAACCTCAGCTGGGTGGTGCTGACTCCTGCCTGAGTCTGCAGCAGCCTGAAAAAGCTGCAAGAGGTGTGACCGCCTCCTTCAATCCCAGCTCGGAAACCGGCTCCAGGGAGGGGCGGGGCCACGTGGGTGGTGCCTCGGGCTCTGACTGCCGTAGTTGGGGCCCTGTCCTAGCCGGCCTCCTGTGGGGATGGCTCATGCCTGATTGCCCTTTTGTTCCTGCAGGTGAGAGGCTGGCGAGCGTGGCTGGGGCAGAGGATGCTGCACCGGGAAGAGGCGGCACCAGCACTGATGTGGAGCTGGTGGGGGGAGCGTGGCACAAAGACCCTGCTGCGGGGGCAGAGGAAGCTGTGCGAGGAGGCAGTGCCAGGGTGGAGGAGGCTGTGCCGGGAGGTGGCGCTGATGCAGCGCCGGCGCGGCACAGAGACCCCACAGTCAGGTGGCCCTTTAAATGCAGTGAGTGTGGGAAGAGCTTCCGGCAGAGCGCCACGCTGACAAGGCACCAGCTGCTCCATGCGGGCGAGAGGCCCTACGTCTGCACCACCTGCAGCAAAGGCTTTTGCGACCGCGCGGCGCTGGCCACGCACCAGCGGGCGCACACAGGTGAGCGCCCCTTCCCCTGCCTGGCGTGCGGCAAGGCCTTTGCTGGCAGCTCGGTGCTGCTGGTGCATCAGCGAGTGCACACCGGTGAGCGTCCCTACCGCTGTGGGGAGTGCGGGCAGAGCTTCCGGCAGAGCGCCCACCTGGCGCAGCACCAGCAGGGCGCCCATGCCAGCCAGCGCCCCCACGCCTGCGCTCACTGCGGCAAGAGCTTCGGGCTGCGCTCCACGCTGGCACGGCACTTGCAGACACACAGTGTCGAACGCCCCCACGCCTGCCCTGACTGCCCCCGCCGCTTCCGCCAGCGAGCCCACCTGCTCCGGCACCGGCTAGTGCACACGGGTGAACGCCCCTTCCCCTGCCCGGTCTGCGGCAAAGCCTTTGCCCTGAGTGCCACGTTGCTGCGGCACCAGCTGGTGCACACGGGCGAGCGCCCCTACCGCTGTGGGGAGTGCGGGCGCAGCTACACACAGAGCTCCTACCTGCGCCAGCACCAGCGCAGTGCCCACGCTGGCCAGCGCCCCCACACCTGACCTGACTGCGGCCGTGCCTTTGCTGACCGTGCCCACCTCCTGCGGCACCAGCGGGGCCACACCGGCGCCCGACCCCACACCTGTGCTGAGTGTGGGCGGTGCTTTGCCCAGCTGGCACACCTGCGGGAGCACGGGCGCACACACAGCGGGGAGCAGCCATTCCGCTGCAGCCAGTGTGGCCAAGCCTTTGGGCACCGTTCAGCCCTGGCTGCGCACCAGCGCGCGCACAGTGGGGAGCGCCCCTACCCCTGTGCCCAGTGTGGGTGCCACTTTGCCCAGCTTGCCAGCCTGGTGGAGCACCGCCGGCGGCACACGGGCGAGAAACCTCACGAGTGCCCCCACTGCGGGCGCCGCTTCTGCCACCGCTCAGCCCTGCTTCGCCACCAGCGCTCCCATGCCGGGGAGCGCCCCTTCCGCTGCGGGCAGTGCGGTCGTGGCTACACCCGCAGCTCCAACCTCCTGCTGCACCAGCGGGTGCATGCTGCTGAGTGACATCCCAGCCCCCAGGACATCACCGGCATCCGGTGACTCCCACACCCCTCATGCTGGGATGGGCCTGGCCTGGCCCTGACCAGAGTCCACACAGGGCCCTGACCAGAGCCCTGACCAGTGTTGCATGGCCACTCCCCCACCCATTGCCCAGGAATGGGGGTGGCTGGGCAAGGCCTGCGTTGCCTGTCCAGGTACTGAGTGTGAGTGAAGCTGCTGCCACCAGTCATGGTTTCTCCAGCCCCATGTAGCAACATGGGGGCAGAGCTTCCTGCAGGGTGGGGCCCTGCTCAGGGGTGGGGCTCAGGGAATGGGGGCTGTGCCCGGGCAGTGTCTGACCCCTTTTTTCCCCCCTTTTGCTGGCTGGTGCTTCCCGGGCTGCTTCTCCAACACCCTTGGCCCTGCCGTGTGGCCCAGCCAAGCCAAAACCCGCCCTGCAGCTGCCCAGATGTGTGCGGGGTGGGGGAACAGAAGCAGGGGGATGCCAGTACTCAGTGCAGGCTTGTGGGAAACAGGAGGGGCTGGGTGGAGGGATGGAGGCCTGGGCTGCGGGAGCAGCTTCTAATGAATTTTCTAAAATGTTTTGTTACAAAGTGAAAATAAACCTGTGACATTCCCAGGGGCGCTGTGTCGTGTCTGCAGTGGGCAGGCACTGGGCCCCATGGCCTGACTGCACCAAGTGCCGCGGAGGGGAATGCCAGCTGGGCACAGGCACCTGGTGGTGCTATGGCTTCATTTGTGCCGCGGCATCCTGGCTCCATTTTTGAGAAATGTCTCTTTGAGGGTTTTTGTTGCTACCACATTGTGTGTGAACATGGGCAGTGCCACCTCCCTGGTCCGCGCCAGTCACTCTGAGAGGAGCCAGCTGCCTCCCTCATCTCAGTGGGGCACGATCCTTTGCAATGTCAGTAACTGTTTCACTTCCCAGCCTCTCAGTCCCAAAGCGTGTCCTCTCTTCCAGCCCAGTTTCTCCGGCCGCCAGGTGGGATGGGGCTAGGCTGGCTCTGGTCACAATCCTGCTGTGCTGCGAGACTAGCCTGCATGAGGACACCGTCGTCAGCTGCCTCTGGAAATCACTAGCACGCTGTGGCCCTGAGCAGGCTCTGCATTTCCTCTGCCTGGAAGTATCTAAAGCTGCTGCAGAATGGCCTGCAGCAGGCCTGGGTACTCAGGGCCTTGCTTATGGGCCCAGAGCTCCAGATCAGCTTTACGCCTCATGCCACACTTGTGGGATGGAACACGCTGCCTGGCCCTGCTGCTGCAGCCCAGTGCGGAGTGGCAGATACTGCCTGGTGTCAGCAATGCACGCTGACAATGAGCAGAGGGGAGATGGCTTCAGGCCAGGGGGTCAGTGCCCAGGTCTGGTGGAGAGGGGCAGCGACTGGGTCTTGGCTTTCCTAGGAGCCCCAGCTCCTCATAGTTCCAGCTCCCTAGACCTGAACACTCCCTGCTAGGCAGCAGGCTGAGGGGTACCAGCTCTGCTGCATGCTACTGTGGGCCTGGTCACTGGCAGCAGGCACCCTGGCCGTTAACCCCTGGAGCATCGATTCCTGGTGATGGGGCCTGCGTGCTGCATGGGTGCCTTGGCCCTGGATTTAGTGTAAGCATCACGGGTGCCCAGCTGAGGGGCGTCTCTCTGCTAGGGGGCTGGTGCCTGGGGGAGGGGGCTCTTGGGGGTTGCAGTAAGGGGGGGACCCTGCAGTTTGGGTCTCTGGGCAGGCCTGAGCTTTGCCATATAGTGGAGGCTTCCTAGAGCAAAGCCGGGGGGCAGCTCCTGGACTCCCGCTGGCCCCTGCTGGTAGCCAGACTGGGCCACATCTCCTGGGTGGCTGGAGTCACTGGTGCAGCGGCCCGGGCCAGAGGGAAGCCCTTAGAGCAGGTGGGAGGTGCCGCTGCAAAGGCGGGAGGCCACCAGTGCAGTGATCCAAGGGCAGTAACTGGGGAGTAGCTGACAGGAGAGCCAGGCCAAGCAGCAGCCATGGCCAACTCCTGGCTGCTACTAGACCAAGGTTAATTGCAGAAGCTGGGGCTACATGGGTCCTGGTCCTTGGGTTGGGAAGTGACAGTGACCGCTTGGCCAGCAGATCTCATCGAAGAGCCTGTGCCGATGTGCACCCCCAGAGCTGCAGCCGGTCCCAGGCCAGGACGTCCTGCAGCTAGAGCTGGCATCAGGGCCAAAGCCACCTACAGGAGCAGCCCCCAGGGCTTTGCTGGGAATTCCGGCCTGGGGGCTGGGGCTCCCCAGTTGGGAGCAGTTGCGGTGCTGGGAGGGGGGCAGATTCACCTTCCCAGCTGCTGGCTGCAGGCTGCAGGGCCCATGGGAGCTGCAGCCAGGTGGGCACAGCGGAAGGGAAAGAGTCCCACACCGCATGGATCTGCTGGGAGCTGATCCTGCACCACATGGGGGGGAGGGAGAAGGGCATGAGCAGGCACAGAGCCTGCCGCGCACAGGAGGTAGGCCCCAGTGCAGCGCAGAGGATGGAGTTGGAGCCTCCTCTGACCTACCAGGCACCTCCCCCTTGCAGTGAGTTGGGGGCCCAGGCCCAACCCCCGTTTCCTACATGCTGGAGCCCACGAGGGGAAGGGAACCGTGCATGGCTCAGTGGGCACACAGCTTGGCAGGGGCTGCACCCACCTTCGGTGGGACAGGACTCATGGTCTGAGGGAAAACAAGCCAACCCCTGCCCCAGCAGCAGTGGCTCCACAGGCTGCCCAGAGCAGGGGCAGCAGCTCCTGAGCACCTGGCTTCCTCCTGCAGGAGCCAGCCTGGGCTGAGTTGGGGCCAGTGGAGCCACAGGCCCACTCTTGTTATTCCCAAACACCTCCCCTGGAGGAGGCTGAGCCGGGGGCTGCCCCAGGGGCCCCGGTGGCTGATCAAAGAGTTGGCTGAGAGTTACTGTCAGCCCGGCCAGTGGAAGCTTTTATTCTGGCAGGATGGGCAGACCCCGCCCTAGCCGGGCAGCCACAAGCAGGTTTCTTTTAAATAAAAAATAAACAACAGAATCCCAGTGCCCAGGCCTCTCCGTGCCAGCCCCTGACCCCCCCTGCAGCTCCCACCCTCAGCAATAACTTAACAAGAATAAGTAGCAGCTAGAGTTATATTGCTCCCACCCTGGCCGCAGCTGGGATGTGGGGGCTCCATCAGTGATGGGGGGCCTGGAGGGAGGTGCAAACAGCGGCTCAGCCAGGAATGGGGGGGTGCCCAGGAGTTGGGTGGGGTGGGGTGTCCATGCCAGTTGAGCCCAGCTTCCCTGAGGAAAGGGGCTGCCCCAGGAATAGCAGCCTGACCTGGCAGAGTTACACGCAGCCAGGGAGCAAGGCTCTGGCCTAAATCACCCACCACCCCCTGGCCCTGGGTCCCCTGGCTTCCCCTACAGGCCAGGCAAGCTGGGGCTATAGCAGGCCCTGCTGATCCCTGATCCTGAGTGCAGGGCCCAGCCCTGCCCCCCATGGCCCCAGGAAGCCCAGGCCCTCTCTAGGGGTGGCAGGTGGGGCTGGGAAGGAGAAGCAGCTGCAGGAGAGATGCTGAGGGGCATGTGGGAAATGACACTGCCCCTATACACAGTGCATGTAGGGGCGGAGGGAGAGGCAGTGTTTTCACCAAAGCACTTAGCCTGGGTGGTGGGGACATAGGACTCCCAGGTTCTGGACTCAGTGCGGTGTTCAGGACCCCAGGTGGCGATCCAGGGGAAGAGAAGCTGGCAGAAGCTGGGGTTGGACCTAGAAGGGCTTGGGGGCATCTGCCTCACCCCTCAGGCACCTCCTCTTGGGAACCCCCCCTCACCTGAATGGGTCATGCAGCAGCAGGCGGCCAGGAGCTGAGCCCTGGCACCCAGCAAGGAGCGTGCAGGCACAGAGCCATGGGGGAAGGGTGCAGGGCCCTGGCTGCCAGCTGCACCCCGTGACCCTCCATGAGGCAGGCAGAGGGCAAGCGAAGGGAGCAGCAAGGAAGGACCATGGGGTGTGTGGGGGAGGGGGCTGGGGTAGTCCTGCTCCAGCATCCTGCCCTCATCCCCACCCCCTACCAGTGGAGGCTGCCGGACTGGGCCCTGCTGTCCCTTGGAGCAATGCAGGGCCTTGGAGCGAGCAGCATAGGCCTGCAACTGATACAGCGGGTAGCTGTGGGCCCCCTGGACCTGCAGCAGCGCTGGCCTGGGTCAAGTACTGGCTGGTGGAGAGTGCTGGGCCTAGTGGCCGCCACTCCACCCTGAGGTGAGCCCAGGCCAGGTCCCACTGCACACTGGAAGATGTAGAAGGGCTGCTGACCCCAGCAGAACCCTGGCCATGAACCGAGTAGAACCAGGCTGGCCTCAGGACTCCAGCGCAGATGCAGGCCAGGGGCTCCAGCGCAGGATGGGCTCCAGTGCCCCAGCTACATGCAGGCTGCAGTCTCCAAGTGCCAGCCCTGGGCCTGCAGGCTCCATCTGTCCCAGTCCGGGAGCAGGCGGCTGGGCTCACTCCTGGGGCGGGGAGTTGCGGTGCCGCAGACTCTTCTCCGCATCCAGGAAGGAGAAGACACCGTGTGATGGCACAGACCCAGCCCTTGGGGAGAATGGGGCCCAGCCAGCCACCAAGGGGCAGGAGGGGGCAGCAGTGCTGCTGTCATGATGGGCCCTTGCCCCCAGGCCAGAGAGCTCAGGGCCAGAAAGGACCAGCAGGACAAGTGTGAACTCAGACTAGAGTCCAGTCAGTGGCTGAGCGGAGAACACACCCCCCGTCCCTCCATCCAGGCCGGAGTGAGACCCCCGTGCCCCAGGAGAGCTGCCCCCAGGGCAATCGCCCTGCCTCTTCCCAGGCCGAGGCAGGGACGATTCAGGCCTGTTTAGTGAGAGCTGGGTAAGGATAAGCCACGTGGCCAGGAGCCCCCCTCCTCCCGAGCACACCAGGGTCATCTAGGGCATTGGTTCTCAAACTGGAGGTCACGACCCCTCAGGGGGTCACAACCCGGTTATGTGGGGGGTCGCGAGCCCCAACCCCGAGCCCTGTGCCAGGCTGCCAGCCCCAAGCTCCTCCAGCCCAGCTCCACCCCCAACTCCACTCCATCTCCAGTGCTGCTCCACTTCCAAAGAAAGGGCGCCAAATAGAAGTTTGCCCAGGGCACCATTTTTCCTATGGCTGACCCTGGTACTGAGACAACATTAGAGGACTTGATTCGCAGCTGAACAAGTACTTTATTAATTAACAGTCAGACACACAAGTGCAAACTTTCTCCTGAAAATAATGGCCACTTGTACTGCTAAAACCGCTACAAAACGAAAGGATCTTGAGTCTTACATTAAACTTGGCTTTACCAGTATCATCACCTCTGGTATTGAAAAACCTCAATGTGTCATGTGCTGTGAAGTTTTGTCTGCTGAATCAATGCAACCATGCAAACTGCAGCGACATCTTGAAACTAAACATCCTGAGCATAAAAATTGAAACGTGGATTTTTTCAAACACAGAGAAGAAGCAACAAAGGTAAATTCATTTTAAGCAATAGGGTTTAAATTTAGTATTTAACATAGTGTTAAATATCAAAAATGTGTTTTTAATTTCTAAGGGGGGTCGCGCTCAGAGGCTTGGTGACCCCTTTCGAACACCAAGCCTCTGAGCGCGACCCCCCTTAGAAATTAAACATTGCCCAACTCCGGAGCCCAGAGTGGTTTAAATTTAGTATTTAGTCTGCCTGAGAGCAAGGAGCTCAGGAGCTGGCATGGAGCGTGTGAATGGGAACCCCTCCCCCAGAGGAGTGGGGGAGTGTGGAGAGCACCCCGTGGGGAGCCTGCAGTGTTTGTGCAGGGAAGGGGGGCATGGTCCCAGGGGCTGGGGAATCCAGGCCCACCCTTGCTCCCTGGAGCATGGGCAGCAGCATCGGGGACCAGCGCTCCCTACAGCTGCCAGAACAGTGACACAGACGGAGCCCCACCTCGGCCAGCTCCCGCATCTGGAGAGGGCCCCAGGAGAAGCAGCTGGGTCCAGCACACCCCCTCCCCACGGAGCAGAGGCCAGAGCTTACAGCCTCAAATACCTCAGTGTGGGTCCACTCAGCCGGCGCTAACAGCTCCTCCTCTCCCCGTGCGGGGTCCAGCCCTTCCTCCTCACACTCCGTCAGGTAGTCAGATTCCTCACCTGGGACGGGAGCACACATGGGGCTGGCAGTTGCTCCTGGCCTGGCCCTGGTGCCCCTCAATCCCAACCCGCAGTCCCCCCTTCTATCCCAGCCCTAGCCCCCATCCCACAGCCTTGCTGGGGCCCCAGAATCCTACTGGAGTGACATGGGCAGAGAGCCCTACGTCACGCCCCCTGCCCCCACTCACCATCAGCGTAGCCATCAGACAGGTAGCTCTTGGCCGGCTCGATGCAAGACACGATCTCAGCCAGATCAGTGAACCCTGCACTGGGGCAAGTCAGCACCTGGGGGGTGAGAGCCAGGCTAGAGATGCCCCCGTCAGGTAGCCCGGGGGGGCTGGGATACAGGGAGGAAGTGCTATGTGGGCTGAGCTAGAGAGCGGGTGGTTCAGGAGGTCTCCAGTGGGTGAGGACAAGGAGTGGGGGGCATTGTGGCAAAGGGCAAGTCAATTCTTGGATCAGGCTCACACCCCATGCAGGTGGCTCTGAGTCCAGCCCCGAGGGGATCCCCCACTTCGCCAAGGGGCTGGGGGTTCCTGCTCGGCCTAAGGACAGAGGGACCAGAGCCACGCGGCGGCCCCTGCTGGAACTGGGGTCTGCACTGATGAGGGAGGGCACTTCCTTGCCAAGCCCCCCCACTCCCCTTGGAGCCCCCAGTCCTACCACTTGGGGCGCCAGGGCTGAGCTGGTTGTTCCCCCTGCCTCAGGCACTGGTGCTGTGCCACAGGGCTGCCACAGCCAGGACCCTGTAGGAACGTCAGCTTGGCACAAAAGGGAGCTAAGTGGCTGGAGTATGACGCACACACTGTAGCTACCCATCCCCTGCTGGCCCATGCCCCACTGCTGCCCCCTCACTCACATCCATGCGCTTGCTCTCGTAGAAGTCGGCCGAGCGCTGGTCCTTCAGCATCTCAATGATGTCGCCGCGGCTCCAGCCGCTGAACACCACCTTGCCGTGCTGGTAGCCCACGTCCTGCATGAGATGGATGGGCAGGGTGAGGGGCCCACTCCTCACAGCCAGCTGCGGGGGGACTGGCCAGGCCAGGCAGCGCCCGCTGCAGAGCAAGACATGGATTTGCCCTGGGTGCTCCGACGCAGCTGGGGGGCTGCTCCCCACAAGGGTGGCCATCAGACTTCCAACCCATCCCCGCAAGCAGGGCCTCTCCCTCCCCTCAAGCGCAGCCCCCAGCCTCCCACACCCTGCTGAGCACAGACCCCCCTCCTCCCAGATCAGGGCCTCCCACCCTCCCCACCCCTGCCCGAGCACAGACCCCCCTCCCCCTCCAGATCACGGCCCCTCACCCCCAGCCCAGTGCAGCCCAGGGCCCAGATCAGGGCCTCCCACCTCCCTGTCCCCAGCCGAGCACAGAAACTCCCCCCACCCCCTAATCAGGGCCTCCC
>QXTE01001071.1:0-16348 GCA_003942145.1 Platysternon megacephalum
TCCAATAGGTGGCTAAATTTGCTCCAGTGTAGAATTTCTCATTCTCTCTACATCATTTTAAATTTTGATTCGGTCCCTCTCTCAGTTTGCCACACTTTCCCATATTGGTTTTATCTGAAAATCTGCTCCTGGTTGAATTTATATAAAATAAAAGCACCAAACAAAGAAAGAGAAGAAACTGCCTTGGAGAATGCACAGTGACACTTGAGTGTGGTTGGATGGTTGGTTGGTTTCCTTTGCTTTTTAATTTGGTTGATCAAAAAGCCTGATGAAACCATATTGAACTGTATTACAAATATTGATTTTTATATTGTTTTACAATGAATTGAAATTTATACTTCATTTCCATGTCCTGCCAAACAAATCAACTAAATTAATTTTTATTGTGTTTAATACAGTGTGGTGTCATATGTATGGCCATATGTAGAGCCAACACTTGATTTTGGAAGTTATGTTGCCTTTAAAGCATTCAGAGTGATGACACTCTTTGCAGTAAACCATATGGAAAAAGAATTCCAATTACATTTGTCCCTTGCTATGTATAACTTATTTTGTGCCTTACCCTTTCTGATTTTGTCATTACACGTATATGCTATTCTTTTGTACTCCTCCTTAGTAATTCATCCATGTTTCCACATTTTGTAGGATTTGTTTTTGATTTTCATGTCACTAAAAAACTTTTGATGGAGCCAAATTGGCCTCTTACTATTCTTCCTATCTTTCCTTTGCATTGGCAGTTGTGCCTTTAATATTGTCTCCTTGAGAAAGTGCCCGCTTTCCTGAACTCCTTTATGCCTTAGATTTTTTCTCATGGGTGGCTACCTACCAATCCTCTGAGTATGTTAAAGTCTGCTTTTTGTAGTCCTTCTTCTATCATTCTCACTCCTTCCTTTCCTTAGAATCATGAAATCTATCATTCATGATCACTTTCATCCAAATCACCTTCCACCTTCACATTCACAACCAGCTCCTCCCTGTTGGTCAGAATCAAGTCTAAAATGGCTGTCCCCCGGGTTACTTCCTCCATTTTCTGAAACAAAGCATTGTCCCCAGTACATTCCAGGAACTTATTGGATAATTTTGTGTTTTGCCATATTCCTTTTTCAACAGATGTCCGGGTAGGTAAAGTCCCCCATTATTATCAGGATTTGTGTTTTGGATATTTCTGTTATTTGTTCTAGAAATGCCTCATCTCCCTCCTCTTCCTGATTTGGTGGTCTGTAATAGACCCCTACCAGGATATCGCCCCTGTTTTTTCCCTCTTTTATCTTTACTCAGAGACTTTCAACTGGTCTGCTTCTCACCTCCTTCTGGACCTCAGAACAAGTGTACAATGCAATACTTCCTCTTTTTTTTTCCTGCCTGTCCTTCCTGAACAAGCTATAGCCCTCTATACCAATATTCCAGTCATGAGATTTAGCCCATCAAGTATCTTTGATGCTGATGCCAGTTAAGCTCAGTTATGACTTACGTACTAAAACTCCCAGTTCTGTTTATTCCCCATTATTATTACTCCTATAGACATCTAAGATGTTAAGCAGATGCCCCCATGGATTTCCCTCTTGTTTCTCCTATAATTCTACTGCAATTTTCCACATCTAGTTCTCCCCAAATATCTAGTCCTCTATTAAGGTCACCTTTTTTTACCTAGTGGCTTTTTTTCACCTGCCCCCTCTGAACTTAGTTTTATGCCGAAGAAAACTGGGCAGCATCTGCTGAAAATGTCTGTTTCCTGCCACCGCTGCTCAGTTTCGCCTGGCAGCCAGGTCTGCAGCAGAAGCCTGGCTCTAACCAGCTCCCGGTGGAGGGGGCGGGCAGTGGTGAGGAGGTGATTGTGGGGTGCCCTGTGCTGGGGCAGATGGACTGTGGCACTGCCACCTGTGAGCCTCTTTGCACTGGGCTTGGAGGTCAGTTCCCAGGCTGGTTTCTGACTGGTGAGCCCTGGTTTGTTGGGTGTGCGGGGTCAGGCTCCTGGGAGGGGCTGGGGATGATGATGACTTTAAGGGAAGATATTAACTGATGTGCTTTAGTGCTTAGATTGGGATCTTTGGATGGAAAGGACACAGCATCTTCCCAAAGATGAGGCAGGATCGGCTCTGCTTACACATGGAGAAACTGAGACGAAGGTGAAGTGACTTGCCTAGATTTGGAAGAGAACTCAGGAGTTGGGACTCCTTGACCCCCTGCTCTGTCCCACTAGATCCAGAGCTGGGGATAGAACCCAGGAGTCCTGCATTTCCCCCCTTGGGTTCAGCACTGCTCACCACAGCTGAGAAATGGCTACTGCCTTCCCTGACGCTGCCGTGCTCCCCGTGGAGCCCCCTGCATCACGCCAGGCTCTTCTCCTTGGCGTCTCCACAGGGCTGGCAGGGTCCTTCCCGTGGCAAACAAGCTCTCGGCAGCTGCATCATAGTGTGAACCCGGGAGGCATCTACCACGTGGCCATGTCTTTCTGCCCGGAGCAGCTTACCCTGCTGAGTGCCTTGCTGTGCTGGTTGCAGGCCTTAGCCTGTAGGGGGCGCTTTGGGATCAGAAACTCGCAAATGGGGAAATCTGCTGGAGCCTCAGCCTTGGGCTTGCCTGAGGCAGCCGCCTCTGGGGTTGGCACGGTGGAACTTTCACCCCCTGATCACCCATAGAGCGATGCCCAGGGAGCTCGTCTCCCAGCGTGCCTGTGCTCCTGCCATCGGCTGGCTCTAGTGGGTTCTAGTCCTGACTGTAAGACCTGAAAGGGGCTTGAATGGGAGCCCAGAAAATAATCTGCCCCTCACCAACCTCTCTCTCCAAAAGGGATAGGAGCAGCTAACATGGCCTTTCCTCTTATGCAGTGAGTGGGGGTTGGGATGGTGTGTGTGTGTGTGTGTGTGTGTGTGTGTTTAGAACGGGGGCTGGGAGTCAGGACTCCTGGGTTCTAGTCCTTGCTTGGGAAGGCAGCATGGTCTAATGGTGAGAATGAACCCAGGAGTCCTGTCTGTCTGGGATGATTCTGTGACGGGGAGGTCTCTCCCTCTGGGAATTGGACTGAGACCTGCCAAATTAATTTCACATGGGACTGGGTTTGAACTGCTGCCCTAGAGATGCTGTAGATCACCCCCACTCCCACTTCCTCTGAGACGCCCCCACAAGCCAGAAACTGAAACTGACTAGGAACGAAAGCAAAACTGACCGGGGGAGAGGAAGTATCACTGTTCAAAACAGAACAGAAGAGAGTGAAAAAGGAGAATGATCCAAATTGATTTTTCTTAGCTCCAAACCTGATCCCAGACGTCACGCCAGGAACGTTTGTTCTCAGGATACAAGAGACGCAGACTGTGCCCTTTGACCCCTTCAGCACAGCTTTGGTTTTAAATAGGAAACGAGTCGAGGGGATTGTGGGAGTCGGGGGGGGGGGGGGGGGGGGGANACACAGCCCAGGGCCGGGCTGGCAAGCGAAGGACACCTACCTGGAAAGCATCCACCAGCTCCACAAGGAATGGGAACTTCAGGGCTTGGAGGATCCGTTTCCCGTTGAGGGTGTGCTCTGTTTGTTTGAGCTTCACTACCTGGGAGAGAAAAGGAAATAGGAGGTCCCTTTGGAAATAAAATGCTGCCTTTTGAATCTAGGCTATGAATGTGAGCAGCCCTCCACCCCTCACCCCTTCTTTGGCCTGTCCTCTTGTGTCTCAGGGCAAAGGTTGCCATGTCTTTCTGCCCAGAGCAGCTTACCCCGCTGAGTGCCTTGCTGTGGTGGTTGCAGGCTTTCACCTGTAGGGGGCGCTTTGGGATCAGAAACTCGCAAATGGGGAAATCTGCTGGGGTTGGCACAGTGGAACTTTCACCCCCCAATCACCCATAGAGCGATGTCCAGGGAGCTTATCTCCCAGCGCGCCTGTGCTCCTGCCATCGGCTGGCTCCTACCGAGAGATTCCCCGGGGAGACGGGCATTTCCTCTTGCACGTTAATTATTAAATGTGCCTGGGACAGGGCCGGCGCCGCCCTTACATATTTTGATTTGAAAAAGACACCTGTCCAAGGTTCTAGGCCGTACTACACCATCAACGCTACAGCTTCAAACCCGGCAGCGTTACATGATCGGTCCAGCCGGAACTGAGCCTGGCAGCCGCCACCCAGGGCTCCCTTCTGCCCTTTCATCTAGGAAGCAAACCCTCCGCCCTCTCCCTGCTGGGGTTGCCACTGGTCCAGGTTTCCCCCTTTTTTGAAGTAGCTGTCCTGGGAAATCGGTCCAGTATGCAGGGCCAGCTGGCCAGTTTTATGGGCTCAGGGTCATACCGGGTGTCCCATTTCTTGTACCTCAGAGGTGGCCACCCCACTCCCCAGACCCTCTCATCTGGGGGGGGGGGGGGAGGGGGATGTCTCTCACTTTTCCAGACGGTCACTGGGGAGAGAACTCCCTCCCAGCCACCCCCTTCCTGATAGCTTGGGTACACTACTGCCGGCAGCTGGGGCAGTATGGAGTGGGGGAGGACCGCACAGGAAGGCTGGTTCCAGGCCATGGAGGGCTTTATAGGCCATAAGCAACACTGTAAACATCAGCTGGAGATCTTAGGAGCTCAGATGCAGGGGCAGATCTGGCACGAAGTGACTCTAATTTCTAGGATCATCCGAGCCTTTCGTCAAGGATTGAGCAGGGTGTGTGTGGGAAGCTTCTTTCCTAGTGAAGTGTGTTCTGGGCACATGTGGGGGGGCCTTGGGGCCCTCGAGGGGAGCTGGTCTGCAATCCTTGCAGGGTTTGATGCATGTTGGAGGAGGCTGGGGAGGTCTGCGCTGCCTGCATTGTCCCTGTTCTGGGGTTAAATGGGGACCTTCCGCAGCTCTTGATGGGGCATCTGTATGTAATGGAAACCCCGCCGGGCTCGCTGCTCGGCTGTGTGCTGGCGGGATGGGGAGGATGCTCTGGCTCAGACTCGGCGCGGGGCTGTCTCTGCGACAGCGTTCATTTGGCCGAGCCCGAGTGCGAGCGGCCCCGCTGCAGTCGAACACGCGAGCTTCTGCATCCCCGCTCGTGTGCGTCGCTAGGATTCCTGGGAGCACCTCCCGTGGCTCTTAGAGCTGCAGTAAACTGAGCCGCTGGATGGATTTTCCCAGTGACTTGTGAGAGAGCTCGTCCGTCCTCTCTGGCCGCGTGGAGGGGAGGGGGGAATCGTGGGAAGCCGTTGGAGGACTAGTGGCACTGGAGGGAGGTTGGCCTGTGTCTACCCTACAGAGCAGTTGTCTTAGCAGCTGACGAGTTGGGCTAACTTGCGCTGTAGCTCATAGCCTCTGTCGTGCCAGCCGACCTGTGGGTGGACTGGAGGTGACTCGAGTTAAGGGCTGCACCTGAGTTAACCGTGCAGTGAAGACCAGCCTTGATGTATCTAAGCTCTCCCCATGTTGGAGCAGTTGCTTTCAGCTGGGCAAACTGGGCATAGATCAAAGATGCTTGCATTGAGCAAGGGTGCAAGGGCAGTGGGCTTGTCTCCTCCCCTTTGGCTGCCTGAGGGCACGGCTGAGCTGGGAGTCGCTCTGCCTGGGGTGGCAATTGGACAATCTGTCCCCTGAGTGTGGTGCGGGATTAGTATGTAAACGGCTGCCCACCCTACTCTGGCTCTGCTGGGATGAATCAGGGTCTGTGTGAGCCTTGAGGCGGTTGCTGGCGTTGGGCAAACTGAGCCACCAGGGCCTCTGACCTCTCGGGACATGCCTGAGTGAGTCCCAGGAGGTATCAAACCGGCGACCCCTCCCCTTTGCCTGCACTGCACCTTCCCCCTGCACCCTCTCGCTTCCTCCCTGTGAGCTGCTGACCTGGGTCCCCTGTAGCAGCTACAGTATAACGGGATGGGAGGGAGTGGTCCTAGGAATTTAGCACGGGAAGTGAAGATGAAGGAATCCCAGTTGAATTGTGTTGGGTATTTCAGGGAGGCAGAATGGAATCACGCCTGGGTTCAACTCTGACTCTTGGGCGATGAGGAAAGGTTGAGGAGATCTCTGGAGAGGCAGCTGGAGCAGAAAATCACAAGAAGGGTTAAGGGAAAATGGGGCTTTTGCAGACCTCAGGAGTAAAATAGGTAAGTAGCAGAGGTGCATTAAGTCTCGTTGATGGATAGGGAGATAAAATTAATTATCTTAAAATGACCAAGAGCTGCTTTTTCTTTAATGCCGTTGAACAAGAAATGAGGGGATAAAAAATTTATGGACAATAAGGAAGTGCATTATCTTTCTGTCTAAGGTCCTTATCTGGCTCCAGTTATTATAGTATCCGAGCGCCTCACAACTGGTAATATATTTATCCTCCAACCCTCCCGGTGAGGCAAGGAAGTGCTATCATCCCCATCTGTAGCACGGGGAAATTGAGGCACAGACTTGGCCAAGGTTAGTGTGGGGCAGAGCAGGGAATTGAGCCAGGATCTCCTAAGTCCCAGGCTAGCGCTCTAACCATTGCACCAGCCTTCCACTATGACACGAAAGATCTGGTTAAATAAAACTTGAGGGGTAAGTGGATGCTAGAGAGAGAAATCGGCCGGATTGGGTGAAACACTCGGTTCTTGGAGGGAGTTTGTTTGAAAGGCAGGGTTATTCCCCTGCCCCGGGCCCTGTTCTGCCCCATAGGATATGGGTCACTTCCATCACTCGTACCCTGTGGTGGCAGGTCAGGGCTGGCCCGAGGTCCCCTGTGATGGCCCATTCACCAGCCCCTGGAAAGGGTTTGGGTCTCGGGTCAGTCCGAGTGGCATGTCCAGTGTCACCACCCCATCGGCACTGACTGGGCCCCTGGCTGGCAGAAAGGCCGAAGATTGGATGGGCCCTTGGGACCGAGCCCCCGTTTGTGTGCGGGGGTGGTGGGATGCCCTCCTACCCCTGTTTTAGGGGGGACCCAGAAGCCTCATTCTCCAGGGCTGGGAGTCAGGCCCCAGTCCCAATACTAAATCCACTAAATAATTAAAAGGAGGAACATTAAGTGGTTTGAATTTTTAAAAAATGGATTTGGTGGTTGCCATGGGAACATGCTTTCATCTCCGTGATGTCCCGGCGTAGGGCTGTGGGAGGAGGCTCCCAGAAAGGGGTGAGGCCTCGACTCTGAATTTCTTGATGGAGGGTGGTGAGTCTTCGAATGAATTTTGCGGCTTGGGATGTGTCGGGCACATGGCTGGGGTGTGGACCGATATAGGGGTTTGTATGGCTCCCATTGACGTAGGATCTGAGCCCCTCATGGTCATTAACAGACTTGATCCTCGTAGTGAGGCAAGAGAGTAGTATCCCTATTTCACAGATCTGGACACTGGAGCAGGGCGGGGGAAGTGACTCTCCCAAGGTCACACAAGGAGTTGTAGGCAGAGCTGGGAATTGAACTTCAGTCTTGAGTCACAATCCAGGTCCCATCGTCCCTGGGACTCAACCACCCCCAGATGCTCCCTCCTCAGGGGCGAGCAGGATGCGAGGGGAAGTGTTTGAGATGTGTGGAGTCAGGGGCAGGACCAAGGAACAGACTGATTTCGGGGGCCGGAGTGGGCGGAAGGGGAAAAGGGACAAGAGACTGAATTGTCTAGAGGAGATGAGTGCAGCTCTTAGTTATGTTGCTGCCCTGAGGGGTTTGCTTCATGGTCTGGTCTCCATTAGTAAATATCAAAACTGTGGGTTCAAATTCTTTTGTGGCACCTGTGTAACTCTGCCGGGGGTGCCCCCATCGCCCTGGTACCTTGGGGGTTACACCAGCGTGACCTGTGTTCAGATGTTCACAGTTGATGCTGTTTGGTTAATGTTCTCTTGCATCTGACTGAGCGTGGGACAGGGAAATTCACCTGGCCAGTTGCATAATCTGTTTCTAGCCTTTCACCATCGAACTGTGTCCCATTCTGGTGTCTGCTTAAATCAGATGGGGGGTGGGGAGTAGAGTGGGCTCAGAAAAGATCTACTAGGTCTACTCTGCCGAGGGTGCCCCCATCGCCCTGGTACCTTGGGGGTTACACCAGCGTGACCTGTGGGAGAATCTGTCCCCTGTAACTACTCCAGTGCGAGAATTCTGATTTCTGGGACCGTCGTTAGTTCTCAGCAGGGGTGATGTTATAGCAAACCCCGTCCTGGCAGGGTTTGAACCCAGGATTATCAGTGTTCAAGTGAGGTCCTCTACCACGTCACCTGAAGGGGTGATCTCTCCTAGCTGGCAGCACTAGTAAGCTGTCATCCTCTATGCGGCCCACATGCTAGATGTGATACCCTTTTTACAAGCATGTTATGCTATTACTTAAGATAATTTGTCCAGCCTCAGTGTAAGAGGATTCTGGCTCCTCCGTCTTTTGCGACAGGCAGGCTGAGGAAATTCAAGGGATGCTGTCAACATAAAACTCATATAAATGTTTCCTCGTGTCTAAAAATGTTACCGATGTTCACAGTTGATGCCTTTTGGTTAATGTTCTCTTGTATCTGACTGAGCATGGGACAGGGAAATTCACCTGGCCAGTTGCATAATCTGTTTCTAGCCTTTCACCATCGAACTGTGTCCCATTCTGGTGTCTGTGCTTAAATCAGATGGGGGGTGGGGAGTAGAGTGGGCTCAGAAAAGATCTACTAGGTCTGAGTGAGAGAGGTAAGAGGCTCAATCTGTTCAGTCTAACAAAGAGAAGGTGGCTTGATCACTATCGATAAATACACTAGGAGAAGATTTCTGATAGCAGGGGCTCTTTCATCTAGTAGATGAAGGCAAGACAATTCATCAGTTGGAAGTTGATGCTTGAGAAATTCAAACTGGGAATAATAAAGAGCAAATTTTTAACAAGGAGTGGAATTGACCATGGAAACAGCTTACCAAGGGATTCAGTGAATCCTCCATCACTTGGAGTCTTTATATCCAGGCTAGATGTTTCTTTCTAAAAGATTTGCTCTTATTCCACTACAATTTGTTGGGCTGGATGTGGGTGTGACCGGGTGGAACGCCCTGGCCTGGGTTCTGCAGGAGGTCAGTCTAGAATGATGATGATCATCAGCGATCCCTTCTGGCCTTAAACTCAGTGCACCTATGAATTGTCTCGCTGCAAGGGAAGATTTTAGAGAGATTTATTTGAAGACCAGTGAAAATTCCCCCCCCCCCAAACTTTTCACCGGTTCTGAAAAGTGGCTGGAGTCATGGCATGGCCCAGGCCGCCCCGGCCCACATTAACCGATGGTTAGAGCTGTCGGAGCCTGGTCAATGTTCTGGCTCCAGCTGGTTTTAAAATTGGTTAGAATTTTTTGGGAGGGGGCATTTCCCCGTGTAGACAGGGCTGGGGTTGATTTAGACCTTGAATTTAGGGGTTGTAAAAACAAGGTTGTTACATACCTCAAAGTCCCTAGAAATTAAGAAATTCCAAAGAGAACAGTTTGTTTTTTAAACCTTCCCCTGCAAACCAAAAAATGCAGCATTGTGACAGTGCAAGCTGCTTTGGCAGGCAGTGCGGCCTAGTGCATAGAGCACGGAGACTTGGGTTCTATTCCCACCTATGACCTTTGGCAAGTCCCGTCCCCCCGTGTTTCAGTTTCCCCATCTGTAAAATGGGGCTTGTGATACTGAGCCTCCTTTATAAAGCACTTTGAGATCTGCGAATGAAAAGTGCTAATTAAGAGCTCGGTGTTACCTCAGACTTTTGATAGTGTGGGGTTGAGGAGATCCCCATGGGGCCCTTTGTTCCCATTGTGCCATCCCATCAAGCAGCTCCTCCTTCATGATCCCCTAATGTCCCGGGGCAGTGACAGCCAACGTGGAAAAATAATCTGAACGTAGCAATTGCCAGACTGGGTCAGCCCTGAGGTCCATGTAGCATCAGCAGTAGAGGCTGCAGAGGAAGGGTAAAGACCCCACAGTAGCACTGGTGAGGGGGGAAAGACTTTCCACCACCATAGGTCTCATCCTGATGTCTAGTAGTTCAGCTTAAACCCGGAAGCAGAAGGTTTAATATCCATTCGAGAATTATTGTTGTAATTTAAATTATAGCCCTGGATAGTCTTTATCCATGTGAATGTCCAGGCTGGTTTTGGTCTCAACTTCATGTGGTGGTGAGTTCCACAGGCTAATTGAAAAGTGTTTCCTCTTATTGTTTTTGAATTCCCTACCTTTTAATTCTATTTGAGTGTCACTTGGCTCTTGTGGGATGAGACAGGAAGAACAGAAGCTCCTGATCTCCCTTCTTCATCCCAATTATTATTTTATAGATATTTATTATGGCCCCTCTTATTGGTCTCCTTTCTAAAGGTAAACAATCCTTTCAATCTCTCCTCATAGGAGAGTTTGTCCAGGCCCTAGATCAGCGTTTCCCAAACTTTTTTGGCCACGGAACACTTTTTAGCCTATTACGGAATACTTATATTATTATTTTGTAGTCGTTTGGTTTTCAAATAAAAAATTGCGTTATTTATGCTCAAATATATTTTATTTTATAAAACAAAGTAAAAATACAAATTTAAAATAACCTGAACTAACAATTTCTAACTGGAAAGCATGTATAAAGTAGTACAAAAATCAAGTGCAAGAGTCAAAATTAAAAACTGTGTTCTACTTAAAAAAAACCTTTTTATATATACACAAACACCAAACAAATTAGATTTTTACTAGGAAAATCTATTTTTATAAACAAAAATACAAATTTGGATTTAATGGGATTGGTGTTTCTGCATTTTTCTATCACAGATTTGCTTAATATTAGGAATAATGCTGGAAAGTTGAATCCCCATGTCTGGAGCAGTATCAAGTCTATTCCTATATTTGGTTTTTGTTGCAGTATAATACGAAAATCCCGTCTCTCACAAATAAGTTGTAGCAAAAGGAAGGAGCACTCGAACTGCACGTTTAGCCACATTAGGGTACTCTTCTATTAGGCTGCTCCAAAAATTATTCAGCGGAAGATCCTTAAACTTTTGTTTCAAATCAGAGTCAGAAATTAAGTCAATTAGGCTTTCATAATCGTGCACAGTAAAGCCAACTGGTTTGGCTGTAATTACAAACGGATTTTGAACCCAAGCATTATCATCAGTAGTTGTAGGAAAATATTCTAATAAAGAGGCCTGCAAGTCACATAAGTGCTGTAAAATGGTGCTGGAAACTTCTTCATGGACTGTAGAATTTATTTCAGTCAGAAATTCATGTACTTTAGGGAAGCAGTCAAAGTTATTCTGTTCTACAGAAGATGCCCAGAATTGCAGTTTCTTTTTTAACCACAAAAGTTTATCCATTGTAGTAAAAATAGTCACATTCTTTCCTTGCAGCGACAGATTAATTTCATTTAATTTTGCAAAAATATCTGCAAGATACGCAAGTCTCATTAGCCACGAGGAATTTGTCAGACAGTCATTAAATTTTCGTCCTGAATTATCTGAAGTGAAGAATACCAGTAGTTCACTACGAAGTTCAAAAAGCCTCACAAGCACTTTTCCTCTGGATAGCCACCTCACTTCTGTATGTAAAAGAAGCGCTTTGTGCTGACTACCCATTTCCTCGCACAAAATTTTAAATAACCTGGATTGAAGTGGTCGAGATTTGACAAAATTGATAATTTGTACTGCTTCATCGAGCACAATTTTCAGATATGCTGTTGTTGTTTTTTTTAACTGCAAGTGCTTGTCTGTGTAGAACACAATGGCTCTTAGTGCTTTCTGGTGCCACACTTATGATTCGCGTTACAGCTCCCTTCATCTCCCTGATCATTGCCCGAGCACCGTCAGTACATACATCAATACATTTTCCCCAACTAATTTCATGCTTTCTGATAAAATTGTTGATGCAGTTGAATATTTCTTCTCCAGTTGTGTTGCTTTGCAGAGATTCACATAAGAGCAGGTCCTCTTCAATAANATTTTTCTATCACAGATTTGCTTAATATTAGGAATAATGCTGGAAAGTTGAATCCCCATGTCTGGAGCAGTATCAAGTCTATTCCTATATTTGGTTTTTGTTGCAGTATAATACGAAAATCCCGTCTCTCACAAATAAGTTGTAGCAAAAGGAAGGAGCACTCGAACTGCACGTTTAGCCACATTAGGGTACTCTTCTATTAGGCTGCTCCAAAAATTATTCAGCGGAAGATCCTTAAACTTTTGTTTCAAATCAGAGTCAGAAATTAAGTCAATTAGGCTTTCATAATCGTGCGCAGTAAAGCCGACTGGTTTGGCTGTAATTACAAACGGATTTCGAACCCAAGCATTATCATCAGTAGTTGTAGGAAAATATTCTAATAAAGAGGCCTGCAAGTCACGTAAGTGCTGTAAAATGGTGCTGGAAACTTCTTCATGGACTGTAGAATTTATTTCAGTCAGAAATTCATGTACTGTAGGGAAGCAGTCGAAGTTATTCTGTTCTACAGAAGATGCCCAGAATTCCAGTTTCTTTTTTAACGACGAAATTTTATCCATTGTAGTAAAAATGGTCACATTCTTTCCTTGCAGCGACAGATTAATTTCATTTAATTTTGCAAAAATATCTGCAAGATACGCAAGTCTCATTAGCCATGAGGAATTTGTCAGACAGTCATTAAATTTTCGTCCTGAATTATCTGAAGTGAAGAATACCAGTAGTTCACTACGAAGCTCAAAAAGCCTCACAAGCACTTTTCCTCTGGATAGCCACCTCACTTCCGTATGTAAAAGAAGCGCTTTGTGCTGACTACCCATTTCCTCACACAAAATTTTAAATAACCTGGATTGAAGTGGTCGAGATTTGACAAAATTGATAATTTGTACTGCTTCATCGAGCACAATTTTCAGATATGCTGGTATTTTTTTAACTGCAAGTGCTTGTCTGTGTAGAACACAATGGCTCTTAGTGCTTTCTGGTGCCACACTTATGATTCGCGTTACAGCTCCCTTCATCTCCCTGATCATTGCCCGAGCACCGTCAGTACATACATCAATACATTTTCCCCAACTAATTTCATGCTTTCTGATAAAATTGTTGATGCAGTTGAATATTTCTTCTCCAGTTGTGTTGCTTTGCAGAGATTCACATAAGAGCAGGTCCTCTTCAATAATATTATTAAATCTATATCGGACAAATACTAGTAGCACAGCAAGTCCTGAAACATCAGTGGACTCATCTAGCTGCAATGAATACTCATGGCAAATTTTCAGTCGGCAAACTAACTCTTTTTCTCTGTCATCGGCAAGATCTTTAATACGGTGTGCAACAGTATTATTTGACAACTATACAGCATCAATTTTTTTACCAGATTGCTCGCTCAACATGCACGTTACAATATCTTTCGAGCAAGGCTTGATAAGCGTTTCTCCAATAGTGTGAGCTTCTCCGGCAAACGCTATATGGTAACTTACTCGATAAGATGCCTCTGTTGCACTTTCGTTGTTTGTTTTAGCAATTTTAATCATTGAAAGTTTACAATTTCCAAGTGAGTCACGCTGCCTCTTGAAAAAAATTATATCTTTGTCTTTGTATTCAGCATGCTTGGTTTCCAAATGCCTATGAAGTTTAGCAGGAGCCAATGAACTGTTTGCTAGTATTTTGTTGCACACGACGCACTGCGCATCAGGAACATCTTTATTTCCAACACACGTAAAACCGAAAGACAAATAACTTTCATCATACTTTCGTTTTGGTCTTTTAACACCTGCTGCTTCTTGTTTTTTTATATACTTTGGTGGAAATTCTTTCACCTTGGATAACTCACTAGTACTAACAGATTTTTCGGCAACAAAAGACTGCGATTGTTCATCCTCAGTTTGAAGTGTCACAATATTTTGCTCGTTTATTTCGGCCACAGTTGGAGTACCAGAAGAACTTGCTTTTTGTTTCAAAGTTCCTTCTTTTAGCCACAAATCCATGGTGATTATATCAAATTTTGTTTGTCACAAATATTTATATTGTTTCGAGCGAAGCTAGTTTAGTTGTGCTTATCGCACACACGGTAAAGACCCACAGGTTTGAACGTGTTGAGTGAATATGTTGTATTCACCATGGCGTAAAGAGAACGGTGTGCGCATACCGCTGCAGTTCGCACAGCCTCGAGCGGAAGGGGTACAACGTCACTAACTGAAACGTGCCCGAAAGGGGTAGACGTCAACATGCTTGCGTGCCACGTTCTCTTTACGCCATGATATTCAATACGAGATCTATCAATAACCGGAAAAAGAGTTTTTTATGTTAAATTATAGTAATTCAAAATGAGTTGTAAACTACACTTCAAATATGCCAACTTTAAAATTAATTTTTTTTTAAAGACCCTTCTTTTTAATTACGATTCTTTCACGGAACACCTATTCACATCGTGCGGAACACCAGTGTTCCGCGGAACACAGTTTGGGAAGCACTGCCCTAGATTGTTCTTGTTGCCCTTCTCTGAACCTTCTGATTCTGCAGTATCCTCTTTGATTTGGGTTGACCAGTGCTGCAGACATTATTTTAAATTCAGATTAAGAAAGTCTTTAGTGGGTTGATGCAGTTTAGCGGCTGTAAACAAGGAATCGGCACCAGCAGTTATTGAGGTATCTCCATCTACTGATCACAGTTCAGTGTAGCAATATGGAGTTACTTAAGTACAGTACCAGAAGTTAAACTGACTAGAACCGGAGTGAAATTGACCAGCTATGGTCGGGGTTTTCCCCCCCATTTGTTCATGCTGAAATACCTGCAAAGGCAATAAGGGCGGAGAGATTTATATTAAAAACAAGCTTGAAGTTTAATAAACCCAGGTGCTGGTAACACAAGAAGGAAACATAGTTTTGTTGTAATGTTTTTTTAAACCAGTAACGTCTCTCTAAATCTTCAAGCAAACTTTTTTTGTTTACTGAATTTTCTTTTGAAATCCTGCAAAATTGCTCTCTGCATTTGGTTTTTGAGGAACTCTTTGTTTGTAAATATACATAGTTTTGGGGCTGAAAATGAGTGCAATTCTCTCCTGCATCGGCATGTTTGTGATGTGAGCATCCCAGCTGGTTTCCTGCGTTCCTTCTGGTTAGTCTTTACATGGTTAAGAATTGGATGGGTTTGTATTACAGTAGCACGTGATGACCTGATCCGAGGCCCTCTGACACCTGGAAAGAGTCTCTGTCCTAAAGAGCTTTGACTCTAAAGAGAGCACACAGACAATGGAGGGATTCATAGCCCCATTTTACAGACAGGGAGCTGAGTGGAAATGACTCACCCAAGGTTGCATGAAGTCAGTGTCCAAACTGGGACTGGAACCCAAATCTCCCAAATCCCAGTCCCCTGCCTTTACCACAAGGCCGTCTGTCAGAGACTCCAAAGCCAGCAGAGACCACCGTGTTCATCTCGTCCGGTGGTTTTCAGCCTGTAGTCGGCAGACTCCTGGGGGTCTACAGACAGTGTCTAAGATTTCCAAGGGGTCTGCACCTCCATTTGAAATTGTTTAGGGGTCCTCAAATAAAAAAGGTTGAAAACCACTGTGCTAGTCTGACCTCCAGCGTGGCACAGGCCATAGGACTTGCCCGTTTGACTTAGAGCAGATCTCTTAGAAAAGCATCCACGTTTGTTTTGAAAATTGCCTGTGCTGGAGAATCCGCCCCAGCCCCTGGTAAATGGTGACCGAAAGCTTGCTGTAACGTAGGGAGTGGAGGGTTCTGTGCAGAGCCTGGATCTATATTTCATGCTGTCTCTTGCCTCCCACCCCACTTGGTGTGTTACATCTTCCCTTCTCCCTGCGTGTTCACAGACCCAGCTGGCTGCTGTTGGGGGAGCAGAAGCAGGGTTACGGGGGGTGAGATGTGTATGTTCTACACCTGCAACTGCTTGGGTGGGCTTCAGTTGTTCAAAGATCATGAGTCCCTGTGGTGGCTTCTGAAGCGGGGTGGCTTGCCTGCTAGGCCAAGATGAACCTGTCTGGGTTAAATGGCCTGTACTCCCAGTGGTGCCTCCTTGGGTGCACAGGGCTGTTCAGGCAATGAACATCCAACACTTCCCTGATGCGCCCACTTCTGGGGTGGAGCAGGGATTCCACTGCTGAGATGAACAACTAATGAGCTTCAGGCTGCCAGAACAGACAAGCCCCTGGTTAGACCGGGTGTACCAAGTGGGGCTCTCATTGGTGCTGCACTATGAGGCTGACTGCCCTGGGGTCACCATCTGTGGCCGGGCCATGGTGCTCCGATTGCTGAGGAGGGCAAAATGCCATCTGCTGTGTCCGTTTGTCCCTCCTGCTGCTGCTCGTTGCTGGCTGCAGGTGGATGATTTTTAATGAGCACGCTGGAATATTTTAAACCTTTCGTGCTGAGCCTGCGGGACCCGCCACCTGAGATGGCTGAAAATCCCCCTGGTCCTGCCAAAGCTGCACCTGCACAAGGTTAACCCTCTGGGCGCTGCTCTTGCCAGCCTGTCGGTTTGGCATGGGGGGGCCAGCCCCTCGGGAGTGCGGATTCAGCTACATATCTGTTACCCCCACCC
>QXTE01001072.1:0-28785 GCA_003942145.1 Platysternon megacephalum
TTGGACTAGATGACCTCCTGAGGTCCCTTCCAACCCTGATCTTCTATGATTCTATGATTGCCCGTGCAGACAGGAGGGACATGATTTGTTTTAAATGAGTCATGAACAGTGGATATTTTCACTGGTTTCTTTCTAAGCATTTAGCTCTGGAGTCAGCCTCACAGCCCAGTTAATACTGAGGGGGCAGTATTAATTAAAGGGACAAACACTCCCTTAATGTAGAGTTAAGGTTTGCTGCTGCAATATCAGCCCCTTGCAGAACCTCTACATCTGCAAAACTCAAACTTCTGAAAAGCAGGAGACGCAGTTACAGTTGCCTGCACCACCTTCATCCTGTCCTCTTTCAGCAACGTCCCCTTAACACACACACACATTTACTCTGCCAACACCTCGCTGGCTGAAATCGACAAGCTGTTCACTACCTTTTACAGCCCTTCCAACCAGATCTCCAACCCCGTCTTGGCCTGACGAGGCACAACCCCTGAGCAAACCAGACTGGGGTACGGATTGGGCATGACAATGACTGCAAAGCAAGACTCCTGACCCCTACTCAGATCAGCCCCACCTCACTGATCTCTCCTCACTCAGACACACTGCACCCCCTCCCCAAATTCCTGAAAGTCTGGGTAAGGGAGCTTATTTCCCCTTGTGATGGTCTGAGCTCTCCCTCCCCACCCGGACACAGCTGGAGCTAAGATAGATGCCCCCTCCATTGCTCCCCTTTGGGAAACAAAGTATTAATTTAGAGGAACCTGATAAGGCTCAGACGTGGAGTGGCTGATCTCCGCTCGGATTCTCCACAGTTCCAGCCCTTGTTGCTTATTGAAAGCATTAACTCAATATCTGTTACATGTTGTGACGTTCCCTTCTGGTGTTATCTGAACCGGTGATCTGCTAGGCCTCACCAATCCTTGACTCTGGGAGCCAGCCTTACCCTGCTCTGCTGTGAGAACCCCCACTCCTGGGCTGTTCACACACAGCCTCTGGTATGTCAGCTGCTCTCTGGTACTTGCAAGCGAATGACACTAGCCAATATCTCCAGTCCCTGACACAACCCTAGGAACCTCTGTCTTGCAGTGTCCAGTTATGCCCGCTGGACGCTGCAAGCTTATATGAGTTTGTCAATTTAACAAAGAAATTGATATGTACCAGGCTTGTTATCCCAAGGGGAGTCTCTGACACGCTTCAAACCAAACGCACTGCTTCAGGTAGAATAAAAAAAACAAAACAAATTTATTAACTATAAAGATAGATTTTAAGTGATTATAAGTCAAAGCACAAGAAGTCAGATTTGGTCAAATGAAATAAAAGCAAAACGCATTCTAAGCTGATCTTAACACTTTCAATGTCCTTAAAAACTTAGATGCTTCTCACCACAGGCTGGCTGGTTACATTTCAGTCAGGCTCTCCCCTTTGATCAGCGCTTCAGTCCCTTGGTGGTGGTGGTGATGTCTGTAGATGTAGGTGGAAGAGAGAGAGCCAGCATGGCAAATGTCTCTCCCTTTTATCGTGTCCTTTCTTTCCTCTTGGCTTTGCTCCCCCCCTTTCAGAGTCAGGTGAGCATTACCTCATCGCAGTCCCAAACTGCCCAAAGGAAGAGGGGTGACTCCCTCAAGGGTCTAACATTCTTTTGTTGCTGCCTAAACCAGTGTCCATTGTTCCTGTGAGGCTGGGCTGGGTTCGTCCCATCCATGCCCTGACGAGGTGTGAACTTTCTCTCTGTTCTTGGAGAGTTTTGCCTGGGCTTGCTTTAACCCATGAGGATACATTTTCAGCCTCATAACTATATACATGAAATTATAACCTATAACCTTACTGTAACAATTACTATTAGTATCTACAATAAACTAGGAGCCTTCCATTTCTGTGAGTTCATTGCTCCCTGGGTCTTCTCCCAGAAGTGTGGGTGGAAGGGGGTCTCACACTACTTGGGAAGGTTGCATCATGAGAAAAACCACCTGTGCTCTATTTTCACACTTTCTAAGCTTTCAAAGTAGCAGGAGGAGGAGGAGAAGTGATACAAATGCGTTAGATTGAAGAGCAAAACTTAGGCTAAGTCCACACTACCGCAGAAAGTCGACCTATGCTACGCAACTCCAGCTACATGAATAACGTAGCTGCAGTCGATGTTCCTTAGGACGAGTTACCGCGGGGTCTACACCGCAGGGAGTCGACGGAAGAAACTCTCCTGTCGACTTACCTTACTCTTCTCGTTGGGGACAGAGTACAGGGGTCAACTGGAGAGCGATCTGCTGTTGATTTGGCGGGTCTTCACTAGACCCGCTAAATCGACCGCTGGTGGATGGATCTCAAAGCGTCGATCCCGGCTGTAGTGTAGATGTAGCCTAAGAGACCAACCACAGAGTCAGGACTCAGCATTCATGTATCCTGCAGTCTGAACTTGGAATCTGATACATTCCCTCATTTGCCCAGCATGGAAGTGCTTCTTGTCCAACAAGGCAGCCAGATTGGGACCCATAGGCATGGAACGGCTCTGAAGGAATCAGCTGTTTCTCTCTGTGCTTCATGAAACTTTGGAGCCAACTGGTAAAGGACAATTGTTTACAATTTAATCATGGCATCCTTTAGGAGCATGATCAATGCCACTTAACTAGGGAGCAGGGTTCTAAAAATAGTTTACCTGGGCCACAGGTCACCATAGCTTCCATCTCCATGGTGAAAATCAACCACTCGTACCTGCAATTTCTACCTGAGTTCTTGTCAAATCTTTGACCTTACTTGGAGTAATTTTACACTTCTCTGGCGTAGAATTCTTCACCAACCACACAACAGATCAGTAGCGATAGTGAGGTATAACTCCCCCAACATGTCCTTTTATTTCTTTAATCTGGTGGCACAGATTTAAATTAGGGATTAAATTCAGGTGCTGCTTAGAATCCCTGTAAAACACCAAATGTCAGGTATCTATTAAAAATAGGTTTCTTTCTGCAGCTATATCACATTCAACATGGATTTCATTTACTACACATTTGCAGCAGCATCTCCCAGGGGTGAGCTGAAGAGAAATGTCACTTCCATGTTTCCCATCTCTACCTAGGTAGGGATTGCATTTCCCAAATAATAGGCAACATGCATCTGATTAGGAAGGAGATACCTTCAGGAGTGACCTCCTGCAGGGCCTGGGCCAGAACTGCTTTGGGAGCCAAATGTATGGGTATTCTGCTTAGTTCCAAGTCATTTACTAAGGAATCCTCTTTCCAGCCTTTTAGAAAAAATATTGACCTAACCAATTGAACAACAGGGGGATTGGGATGGTGATGGGGAATAAGGGAATTCCTCTGACTTACCCTAACTTCTTCTGTTGTTACAGAGGGTGAAATGACATTTTTCCCTATCCCTGCCCTGTTCCTGCTCTTTGTTATAGTTCAATATATTTTAAGTGAGGAAAATGGTAGTAAAAATATCTGCTCTCCAGCACAACCTGAAGCAACATCAGAGCAACTGGGAATGAGACAATTTGTTCCCAAAGGGGGAACTGGATGACTAACAATTGTTTTGAAATGGGGGAACAGTAGAACCGTGATGCTCAGGGTTTGTTTAGACTAGGAAAAGTGATGGAGTTTAGGTCAGGTCAAGGGGGAAGCTAATGCCAACCACTGCACCGGGGCTGCATCTGCACTACAACTATAATTGTCTTTTTACACCAAGATCACTAACTTGAGCAGGCAACGCCATGTACACTCCTAGCGGATGTCAGGCACAGGGAGTTTTTGCCTCAGTGTAGCTTGTTGGGATCAAACCTCTCTCCTCCACCTGGAGCTGATGAACATTCCTGGCTGGAGGGACACATACTCCCCCACCTGGAGCTGATGAACATTCCTGGCTGGAGGGACACATACTCCCCCACCTGGAGCTGATGAACATTCCTGGCTGGAGGGACACATACTCCCCCACCTGGAGCTGATGAACATTCCTGGCTGGAGGGACACAACTCCAAAAGGAAAGGAGTTGATAGAAAAGATCACAGGACTGACCCCAACGAAGGGTGAGCTGCAAAAGGCAGAAGCAGGCAACTCCTCTGGGGGAGCTGAGACACCACGGTGAAGATGGTGCAGAGATCACTCTGTGGGAATTGGCAAATGTGATTTAAAAAAAGAACAACAACAACAACAACAAACTTTGACCAGCCCTAGTCAAGGTATTTGCTACAGTTCTCGCCCATGTGGATTTTCTGATGTCTAATAAGAGCTGAGCTATGCCTGAAGTTTTTCCCGCAGTGATTGCATGTGTAGGGTCTCTCTCCACTGTGGATTCTCCAATGTATGGTAAGGGCTGAGCTATGCCTGAAGCGTTTCCCACACTCAGAGCACATGTAGGGCATCTCACCCGTGTGGATTCTCCGGTGTCTAATAAGGGCTGAGCTGTGACTGAAGCTTTTCCCGCAGTGACTGCATGTGTAGGGTGTCTCTCCACGGTGGATTTTCCAATGTATGGTAAGGGCTGAGCTAAGCCTGAAGGTTTTCCCACACTCAGAGCACGTGTAGGGTGTCTCTCCCGTGTGGATTCCCTGGTGTCTAATAAGGGCGGAGCTATGACTGAAGCTTTTCCCACACTCAGAACATCGGTAGGGTGACATGCCAGTGTGGATTCTGTAATGTGTGATAAGGTTTGAGCTCTGACTGAAGCTTTTCCCGCACTCCGAGCACGTGTAGGGCGTCTCTCCAGTGTGGGTTCGACGATGTATAATAAGGTGGGAGCTATAACTGAAGGTTTTCCCGCACTCAGAGCACGTGTAGGGTCTCTCTCCTCTGTGGATTCGCTGATGTGTGAGAAGGTCAGAGCTCCCATTGAAGCTTTTCCCACACTCATGGCATGTGTAGCGTGTCTCTTCCAAGTTAATTCTCTCACATTTAATAAGGTCTGAGTGGCTACTGACGTTTTCCTCTGGCCTCTGCTGACTCTCACAGGCTTTTGCTTTTTCTGGAAGTGCACAACTCCTGGAAACATTCCCTTTGGATCTTCCTGATAACGTCCCATGTGGTTCTACTTGCTCAGCATCTTCCTGCTGGGGTTTCTCCTCGTTCTCACTCACCCTCCCATCACTCGATGGGAGACAGAGAGGATCCAGACTACCTGTGCCAGAGAGAAAAGAAATCTCAGAGAGAGGAATGGCAAAAGGGAGGAACAAACCAAAATATGTGCGGGAGAGATCAATCCTATCAGGAGCTGATTTTCCCCAAACCCTTCCTCACAGGGGAGAGGAAGCGATCAGTTTTGGTCCGCATCTCACCAGGACACTCAGGGGAATGCGAGATCGGGGAGGGACCTGCTGCCAGTTATCAGTCAGGATAGGTGGGAAGCCATGTAGAAGAGAGGAATGAAGGGGGATTTGATAGCTGCTTTCAACTACCTGAAAGGGGGTTCCAAAGAGGATGGATCTAGACTGTTCTCAGTGGTACCAGATGACAGAACAAGGAGTAATGGTCTCAAGTTCCAGTGGGGGAGGTTTAGGTTGGATATTAGGAAAAACTTTTTCACTAGGAGGGTGGTGAAGCACTGGAATGGGTTCCCTAGGGAGGTGGTGGAATCTCCTTCCTTAGAGGTTTTTAAGGTCAGGCTTGACAAAGCCCTGGCTGGGATGATTTAGTTGGGATTAGGTCCTGCTTTGAGCAGGGGGTTGGACTAGATACCTCCTGAGGTCCCTTCCAACCCTGATATTCTATGATTCTATGATCTGCCATAATGATTCCACATCTGCAGGGAACTATCCTGAACTCGGAGAGCTCACAAGGTCTTTGTAGGGCATCCCAAATGTTTCCTGTATTCACGGACAGTTTTTGAGTTGGTTTAACCAATTCCTCACCTGCGCAGGCAGCTCTCGGGAGCACTTTTTTCTCAGAGCCCTGGAGATCTGGAACCCACGGCTCTTCCCCTCGTTCCAGCTGCGAGATCACATCAGGTTTGGAAACTGGAAACCCTGCTCAAGGCAAAGAAAACAAGGGAGGCCCGTTGAATTTGTGGGATACTTGTCACAAAGAATATTCCATGGTTTTAACCCAGCTCATTTTTAAGCAGTAACATCCCAAGGCCAGCTTCCTTGGCTCAAGGTGTCAGGACAGTTATTATTATTATAAATCAAATTCATTACCTTAGTGCCTAAGGGCCAACTAACAGTGGGTCCCCATTGTGCTAGGCAAAGTACAAACAGAGAATAGTAGATGGCCCATGCCCTGAAGAATTTACAATCTAAATAGACAAGACAGACACAGAATGGGAGAAGGGGTAGAACCTACTAGCAGAGTGACCTATGTGAAGGCAGAGGGACAGATCTGATGAACACAGGCATGCGTCTTGAGACTATCGTATTTAATGTTATGACTAGGGCCAGTGTTGTCCAGAAATTGCTGCTATTACTGTATTTTTTCCCCAAATTACTCTTCATTTCTGGAATCACCCTTCATATCCGGAATTGCTGAACTGAGGGTGGGTGGGGCATGCAGGGTCACAACCCCCCAGATTTCTGCCCAGAGACACCTGACTCCTCCCCAGGGCACAGGGCAGAACTGGGGGCTGATTGCGGTTGAGACACAGCTGGCTCTAGGTTCTCAATGCCCAGTGTCTGGGCCCCACCTCCCCCACACAGCTGGCTCCTGTCCATAGGCGCCAACTTCTCCTGGCGCCAGTGGGTGCTCGACGCCCCCCCCCCGCTCCCACCCCGACTCCACCACTGCCCCGCCCCCATTCCAACCCCTTCCCCAAAGTCCCCGCCCCCTCACTGCCCCTATTGGACTCCTTCCCCAAATCCCCGCCTCCTCCCCTGAGGGCGCCACGTTTCTGCTCCTCCCCCTCCCTCCCACAGCCTGGAGAAGAAGCGGGGACATGGTGCGCTCAGGGGAGGAGGCAGAGGTGAGCTGGGGCTGGGGGGTGGGTGCGGCGGGGAGCTTGGCTGCTGGTGGGTGCAGAGCACCCATCAATTTTTCCCCGTGGGTGCTCCAGCCCCGAAGAACCCACGGAGTCGGCGGCTATGCTCCTGTCTCCTCCCCCCAATACACTTTCATGCTGTAAAGGATTACATATTGCTCATGTATCAGCGGGGTCGCCGTGTTAGTCTGGATCTGTAAAAGCAGCAAAGAATCCTGTGGCACCTTATAGACGAACAGACGTTTTGCAGCATGAGCTTTCGGGGGTGAAGAGGTGGGTATTCCCCCCCGAAAGCTCATGCTGCAAAACGTCTGTTAGTCTATAAGGTGCCACAGGATTCTTTGCTGCTTTTACATATTGCTCATGTTTGTCAATATGTATTTTCTGTATTAATACAATGCATAGCTGAAATTTCCAAAACTTACAGCTTTGAAAATCTGAAATTTCGCTCTTTTCATTGCCGGCAACACTGGCCATATTTATGACTGTTATCTGTATATTTGAGCCAGCCCTTGAAAGCATGAATAATTCACAGACTAGGATGCTGAGATGGGCCAGATGATACCAGGGAGGGCTGAGGGATGGGTTTCCTGTGCAATCTGGTGGCACGAAGGGGTGATGAATGCCAGAGCTCAAGGCTGGTTATGCAGATCTCCAGCTTTTGAAGCTTTGCCCTACACAAAATGGGGCAGTGACTGATTATACCTCTTTCAGGGGACTGAAGAAAACAGACAGACTTTTTGGGGAGAAACAGCTGAGTTTGAGTTGACTGAGGAGGATCTCTTTGGGCTACAAATTAACCAAGAGGTAACCCCTTAAGGAACGTTTTAATACACTTTGGAACTGATCAGGGATTCCCACGAAGAGTGATGAGGGGGTGATGGTAAATACGCATTTAGATCCATGGCTTGTTTTATACCTTTTCCCCATAAAGCTTAACCTCTGGCACACTGTCATGGATCCCTAGGATCTGTGCAATGCCCTGGCTTTTAAACAGTCCTTGGGAGGTGCCTCTTGAGTGCACTAGACGGACAATGGGTCCCACTCTTCCACAAGGACAGGCCATGTAGCTTCAACACCTGAGACTGAGCCTCTGGCTTCAACACTCCTATTTCAACCTGTGAGCTCTGCCAGCAGGTCCAGCTGAACGACACTCCTCTTCAGAGACTGTTCCTCATTCAATGCACACAGCAAGTTTTTGCTGTGACACTGGGCAGACTTTTAAAACATAGCAGGGTTTATTAAACAACTGAAACACAGCATTGGAAAGTCCTTAGATTAGGACAGAAAAGCAAAGAAGACAATATAGTCCATACTGGCTAATGCCCTTGAGTCATGCTGCTGTAGGAAAAAGTTCGGTTTCCTTTCACTGTCCATTTGTCTTCGCTCCGGTAGAGCTCCCTGTGTCTGCAATCCCAGTTCTTCCTGCTCCCCAAAACATAACGAGTCCATGTATGCTTCGCTCAGCCAAGCTGAGATCCTCCCATAGACAGGTGACACTTATTCCCTTGTCTCTCTCGGGTATTCCATTGATGTAGTTTGGTCCCAGCCAGTCCTTAATGACCCATTCATATCACCCCATGCCAGCTACGTGACAAAACACCTCATGTCTCCTGCTCTTTATGATCATAGCAATACCAACCGACAAAGAGTCCTGTGGCACTTTATAGACTAACAGATGTATTGGAACATAAGCTTTCGTGGGTGAATACCCACTTCGTCAGATGACCCACTTTGTTTCATCTGACGAAGTGGGTATTCACCCACGAAAGCTTATAAGGTGCCACAGGACACTCTGTCGCTTTTTACAGATCCAGACTAACACGGCGACCCCTCTGATACATAGCAATACCAGTCACAGAGGGAAACTGAGGTGTGTATTGGCATCTTAGAAGTATCACCAAAATTCCCACCTCTATCACATATACACACTGCTCACAGCCCTTGGAGAGAAAGCAAAGCACAGGAGCTGGACGTTAATCCAGTGAACACAGTGGAGGACAAGTTACAATCCTCAAACCCTGGTCAAAAAGGAGAGGCACGTGGGTCCCTACCCATAGAGAGGGGCTGGGTAGAGGCCTGATACCTGACAGGGCATTCCTTGAGCAGACCATGGAGGCAGGTCAAAGGCTTCACTACCCCAGAACTGTGACATCGCAAAAGCACATTTTGGGGAATTAGGAAATCTAGTGACTCAGGTGTAATGGGAGGGAGAATTAAACTCCCCCAGTGGGTGGAGAAGGCTGGGGAATTAAACACTAAAATTCAGGAGCAACAGCCTCTAATTCTTCTGGAAAAGGAGAAGGTAAGAAACAAGAACTGGGCCAGGCAACCTCAGGAGGGACAGGCTCAGAGACCCAAGGAGCCTGGAGGGAAGACAGCTTGTGGCTGCTGCAGATGGGGAGAGGGGGGACAAGACTCTCTCCAAACTCTCACTCCTGTTGACCCTGACCTGATTTTGCCTATGACCCAGTCTCAGGTTTTGTGGGTAATTTTATACTCACTAGAGGTAAAATGTCATTATCAGAGTATTGCTTATTAGCTTGGAACATGCGTGGAGGGGCAAGGAGGTGAACATAAATAAATGGGTTATTAAGCTAGCTACAGATAAAGGCCTTATATTAGGTGGAGGCTTTGTGGGAATAGTTATGCCGAAGTCTGGGATTTACCTGAATAGGCCTAAGGAGAGAATCCCAGGTCAGATATTTTGCACCCTCATTTTGAGAGACTAAGGAGGAACCACAAACAGGTAGAATACGCCACAGGATTCTGAAAGAAGGAAGTTTGGGGCGGGATTTAGCAATTAGGTTGCTATGCAGTATCTCAGCAGTTGGACGCATTCATATATTGGAATTATTAATAAATAAGTGATGTAAATCATGAGTATTAATGCTTGATGCTTAATTATGGACTTCCCAAAGGCCACCTATGGGTTGGGGCAGCTATTGACATTACTGTAATCAGAGTAAAGGAGCAGATATGGTATATCGCCATCTTATTACCATAAGGAAGCGGATAAAATACCTCTCCTAGTTACCATTTTTTCATTTTGTCGGGTCCCGAGACAGTGCGAACTGAAGCAGGGCCTCCCTTCTGATGGTCTCCCTGGCCCCTCGATCTTTGTTTCCAATGGTGTCCATAACTTGTAAGTATGCACAGTGCAAGACCCTCTTTACTATATTTATCTTAGTCTAATTGTTATGTGTATTGATTTTTGCCTATGATTTCAATTAGAACTGTCTGTATTAAATCAAGTTTCTGTGTGTTTCACCAAATTTCATCTCCTCCATTAACTTTGAGCAGCCATGCAAAAGGGCAAGCTGTACCCCAATACGTAATCTTATAGGTGTAAAAATTGTACAGGCTACACTACCACCCTGTGACATCATCAACAAAGTGCCCATTTGTGCCTGGGTAGGGGCCCTGCTATGGGAGGGAGGAATGCAGGAAGGACTCAGGATCGGTGGCCGGGGTCGCTGTGCATAGAGATGGGGAGGTTATATGGGGAGGGGGGTAATGAGTGGGAGAGGGAGGTCAAGAGTTAAAATAATAATATTTGGGGGGAGGAAATGTATAATGAAGTGAAACTGAACAGAAATAAAACTGGAGTGGAGGCTCTAAAGCAACAAGGGTTGGGTAGGGATTTGGGGTTAAAGGTCTGGGATCCCCCACAGCTCTAGATCCCCAAACCTCTCCTCCCTCCCACTGACCCATCCAGCCCACTTCCTCGGTGCCCTGCCTCCACACTCCCCTCCCCTTCTTCCCGTTACTCTCAGCCATCACCACCTCCCAGCACCTTGGGAGCTGCTTCTGTTCCCTCCTCGTCTCTCACTACTTCATTCCTCCCTACTCCTTATTACCTCTAATCCTGCACACACCCTCCCCATGTCCGGGCACCCCAGAATTATCTACTCCACCCCTTCTCCTCCCCTCCCACGGCTCTGTTCTCCCTTCACCCGTGGGCTCCTGAATGGCAACATTATGCGCTCTCCTATTAAAAGAGGAGCTCATCTGAGTGTCACACAAGCCATGCATGAGTCATACACCTATTTACTCAATTTAGAATTCTACAGACAACATATTTTCCTCTTAAAATGAGGAAAAGGCACGAAAGCTACAGTTATTAATGTCTCCAATAAGGATACATTAAAATGCAATTTTAAAATGACTGACGGCACCAAAAAGGCACATGTCCAAAGATTATACTAGTGGGTGGGAGATAAGGCAAAAAAAGGGGGGGCCAGGAAACTTGTCAAAACTTGTATGACGAATAAAGGCATAAAGTTATTACTACTCTGGTTCTTCAGAAACCCCACAGCTTCTAATAACCGAAGGGACAGGACTCCTTACCTAGCAAGACCACCGTCTCATAGTTCTCCTGCATGACATCTCTGTAGAGGGCTCTCTGAGTGGGGTCCAGCAGAGCCCATTCCCCCTTGGTGAAATACACAGCCACCTCCTCGAACGTCACCGGCCCCTGAAAGAGCAAGAGTCCAACACTCAGTACCTGCTGCCCCAGTCACAACCCCACTATTCACAGAACAGCAGCACCAGGTAAATGGAAGCTCCGTGAGGCACATGTTAACAGAGTCCCACCCCACCTTGCTTCGAGCAGCCTGGAGGCATCAGAGGGTAGAAAGAGAGAACGTTTGGTATCTCCCAGCTGACAGACGGAGGCAGGGTCTTCACATTTATCACATACCTACTAGCCAGAGCTTGATATAGGAGATGGGGCTGTCTCTGGACCCTGCTGGTGGCTCCCTGGAAGGAATCCCAACACTCTCCAAATAAAATATATGGAAGAAAGGGGAGGTCAATAGTAAAGAATATAAGTTAGAAGGTCAGAACTGTAGAAAATTGGTAAGGGAAGCTATCAGAAATCAACGACCAATCAATGAAAATAAGAAGGAAGTTTTTAAAAGTATATTAATCCTAACAATGGTAGTGGTAAATTACTATACAGAAATGGCAGAATTATCAAAAATAATGCAGAAGAGGTAAAAGTGTTCAATAAATATTTCTCTCCTGGGTTTGGGGAAAAACAGATAAGAGTTACATTATCATAAGATATTGACGATGACACTCTTTCCATTCCAACAACAGCTCACGAGGACGTTAAACAGCAGCTATTAAAGTTAGACGTGTTTAAATCAGCAGGTCCAGATAACTTGTACCCAAGACTTTTAAAAGACCTGGTGGAGGAGCATGGTGGACTGTTAATGTTGATTTTAATTAGGACTTGGAACACTGGGGAAATTCCAGAAGACTGGAATCAAGCTAATGCTGTGCCAATATTTAAAAAGTGTAAAAGAGATGACCCAGCTAATTACAAGAGTATCAGTCTGACATCGATACTGGGCAAAATAATAGAGCAGCAGATACTGGATTTCATTAATAAAGAATTAAAGGAGGGTAATAAAATTAGTACCCATTAACAAAGGTTTAGAGAAAATAGATCCTATCAAACTAACTGGATATCCTTATTGGATGAGATCAAAAGTTTGGGTGCAGCTAATAGTATTGATGTAATATACCTAGACTTCTGTAAGGCATATGACTTGGTTCAGCACAATATTTTGACTAAAAAACTAGAATGATACAAAATAAACACGGCATACATTAAATAGATTAAAAACTGTGATTGTTAAATAGCACAGGGCCAAGAACCAATCCCTGCGGGAACCCACTAGAAATAAATCCACTCAACCATGGTTCCACATTTACATTCTTATCAATGACGTAGAAGAGAATATAAAATCATCACTGATAAAGTTTGCAGTTGCCACAAAGATTGGGGGTGGTGGTAACTAATGAAGTGTCAGTAGATTCAGGCTCCAGCACTGGGAGTCTGGGAAGTTTTCCCACCCCTGGCTGGAGGGCTATTTCCTGTTCCACAATGAGGGGAAGTTCCATTCCCAACTCCTGTGCCTTGAAATTAGGCCCTATCTGACACTACACCCCATATTCAGCATAGTGGTATGATTATAATATTATTAGGACATAATTATGAGGCATTTTGTGCAAGATGCGTCATGTGCGGTGTCATTGTTAAAGTTATGATTTGCTGAATAGGATTATCCTATTTGTGTGCGTGGATCATGTTTGTATCTGAAGTTATGGATATTGACTCAGTATCTGTATTTCAAATGCGCTTACTCTGGGTAACACCCACAACTAGTCTTTCAGGTACAACAATGAAGAAGCCAGACAGTGCTGATGGCTCATCAACAAAGACAATGGACCGTGGAAGAGCTTAGCACTCAGCAGGGCATGCTAGGACATGTGACCAGACCACATGACACTGAACTCCATTTTGGTACCTGTATTTTTCCACAAACCGGACAGGGAACTGACTTTGGAACAAAGGGTTCCCACCATATGAAAAAGCTATATAGTGTGTGTGTGTGTGTGTGTGTGTGTGTGTGTGTGTGTGTGTGTGTGTGTGTGTGTGTGTGTGTGTGTGTGTGTGTGTGTGTGTGTGTGTGTGTGTGTGTGTGTGTGTGTGTGTGTGTGTGTNCATCTCTTGGCCTCATTCCCCACACAAGAGAATTCCTGGAAACACCTGAGGAACAAAGACTGAACTGGGGGAAGTGCTGGTCCCAGGCTAAAGGGATTTCTAGCTTGTGTATGGAAACTTGGTGGACTGCTTGTATCATCAGTCAGGGTGAGAAATTGCTAATTCAAATCCTATCTATCTAGCATGTTAGACTTAGTTTGCATTTTTGTTTATTTGCTAAGTAATCTGCTTTGATCTGTTTGTGTGAAGTGTCTGGGGAAAATCTCAGCTTGGGTTAGCACAAGCTTGTTGTGCATATCTTTCCCATATCGAGGGGAAGGCAAATTATATTAATGAGCCTACATTATACAGATCCCTGTGCACTATAAGATGGTATAATTCTGGATTTATACTACAGCAGGTGTGCAAGGTTGGGGAGCTGGGAAATTGGCTGTTGTCTTCTATCTGTCCTTGAGTGGCTTAGGTAAAGCACTCAGGTAGCTTAGTTGGGTGTATGGCGCCACCTGCTGTCGTGTTGGGTGATAACAGGGCCTGGAGAGGCTGACTGAATCTCCAGCAAAGCAGTGTGAGAAGGGCCAGCCCAGCTTGAGGGTTAGAGGGCACAGCGGTTCCCAGACTGCACCCCAGGGGTGACAACCCATCACACCCTAGATTACACAAGTCTCAGCAGGTTTGTCCCATCCTGTCCCCTCCCTTTCTCCACCCTAGATATTTCCTGCCTCCCACCACCTCGAGCAGCTCCCACCCTCCTTTACTCCTCCTCTTCCTCCAAGCAGAGCCCACCACCAGCTCCCTGATAATCCCTTACCTGAGCCAGCTCCATTGCAGCCATTTCCTTCCCCCTGGGAGGAGGGGATGATCTGGAGTGAAACCTGGACGTTATTCTGTAGCCTGCCAGGGCGAGAAGGGCAACGTGAGAGAATTCAGACGGGGTTTTCATCCATTCCACAAGCCGATTCCCCCCAGGATTTTTCCCTGCTAATGGACATTCTAGGTTCTGCCACACTGTGAAGCAAAGAGTGACCTTATTCCAGTACAGGCCTAGCCCCCTCCCTCTGAGACATGGTGAAACCCTCCCAGTAGCAGAGTCTCTGAACCAAAGGCCAGAGAAGAGCAGAATCAAAGGAGTCACTTTGGGGGATTCTCCCTGTCATTGTCCCCAAGGCAGCTGTCTCAGGTTTACAAAGTTGTTTGATGCTCCAGCCTTTATACAGTCTCTCCTGGGAGTACCCCCTTTCAAGGGCTGGGCCTAGTTTTAGCTTTTGGCAAGCGTGACCCCGGGGGCTCTGAGACTGGGCCTTCTTGCCTCAGCACACCTGGTTTCTTTCTGTGGCTCCCCAGTGAATCCAAATGAGTAGATGCTCCCAATACAGAACGGCCCACTGCGTCAGACCAATGGTCCATCTAGCCCAATGGCCAATGCCAGGTGCTTCAGAGGGAATGAACAGAGCAGGTAATCATCAAGTGATCCATCCCCTGTCCCCCATTCCCAGCTTCTGGCAAACAGAGGCTACGGACACCATCCCTGCCCACTCTGCCTGTGACACTGGCAGATGAGGAGTTAGCTCTTGCAAATGCCCCTATATCTTAACTGAACATGTCATAGGTTTCACCCCCACTCTGAACTTTAGGGTACAGATGTGGGGACCTGCATGAGAACTCCTAAGCTTAATTACCAGCTTAGATCAGTATGCTGCCACCACCCAAATATTTGAGTCATTTGGGAAACTCTGTTTTCTCCCCCAAAATCTTTCCCTCCCAAGTACTATAACCCTTCCCTGGGTAGTCTTGAGAGACTCCTCCACCAATTCCCTGGCGAACACCGATCCAAACCCTTGGATCTTAAAACAAGGAGAAATTAACCATCCCCCTCCTTTCCCCCCACCAATTCCTGGTGAGTCCAGATCCAACCCCCTTGGATCTTAAAACAAGGAAAAATCAATCAGGTTCTTAAAAAGAAGGCTTTTAATTAAAGAAAAGAAAGGTAAAAGAAAAAAACCTCTGGGAGATAGCATACAAGCTGATCTCACAGACAAAAGATTCAAAAACACAGAGGATTTTTCTCTGGGCATAAAAACTTAAAGTACACAAAAGAAAACCCAATTTGATTCCCCCTCTATTGCAAACAGAAGTCACAAAAGGAAATAAACATAAGCTAATTTATTCCTTTTCTAATACTCACTACCCTGTTTGATTCCTGATTCCTTTTCCTCTCCGGCCAGAACTGAAACTGACCCAAGACAAAGGGAACTTCCCTCCCTTCCTTTTGAAACATCTTGTCCCCCCATTGGTTTCTTTGGTCAGGTGTCAGCTAGGCTAGGTGAACTTCTTAACCCTTTACAGGTAAAAGAAGCATTAACCCTTAACTATCTGTTTGTCATAAACATGGACAAACATAGCTGGAATCAGTCTGGCTCACCTGTGTTAGGATTGTTAAAACAGGTTGTGAAGGCTGAATCCCCACTCTGTCACTTTGAGTGCAGAAGTGGGGGCCCGCAAGGATTTTAAAAATTAATACTGGCCACTCCAGGCTTGTATTAAACTCCCAAGGTTACAGCTTCTCTCTGACCTTGGCTTGGTAAAGGCTGCCACCACCCAAATGCAAAAAAAAAAACACCTTTGAAAAAGAGCACTTGGGAATTCCTCCCTGTGGGGTACCTTCAAGCCCTTTCTCACACCCACCCCCCCTCCGGGGAAATGCTGACAAAGAAAACAGCCACAGCCAATTTCCTTTCAGCTAATCAAACAACATGCACAAACCTCTTAGGACACCAAAAATCCAATCCTGTTCTAAAAAAAAAGGTAAATTTTATTAAAAACAAAAAGGGAAAAAACACATCTGGAACTCAGGCTTTTTGCTAGATCTTAAAAGAAACAATTACAAAAATTAAGCACCCAAAATAGCTTTCTTGGGGATTCAGCTTAAAGGTTACAAGCAACAAAAGCATCTGTAGGAGAACACTTCAACCTCCCTGGCCACACAATAGCAGATCTTAAGGTGGCCATTCTACAGCAAAAAAACTTCAGGACCAGACTTCAAAGAGAAACTGCTGAGCTTCAGTTCATCTGCAAATTTGACACCATCAGCTCAGGATTAAACAAAGACTGTGAATGGCTTGCCAACTACAGAACCAGTTTCTCCTCCCTTGGTTTTCACACCTCTACTGCTAGAACAGGGCCTCATCCTCCCTGATTGAACTAACCTCGTTATCTCTAGCTTGCTTCTTGCTTGCATATATATACCTGCCCCTGGAGATTTCCACTACTTGCATCCGAAGAAGTGGGTATTCACCCACGAAAGCTCATGCTGCAAAACGTCTGTTAGTCTATAAGGTGCCACAGGATTCTTTGCTGCTTTTACAGATCCAGACTAACACGGCTACCCCTCTGATACTTAAAAGCATCTAGGGTTAGCACAGAGGAGATCCACAAGCCAAAATAAGAAATAAACCTGATCATGTCTAGCTAAACATTCTGATCTACTTACACATTTGAAGTTCAGATAAATAGTTCTAGGCATGATCTGATGATTTATGATCATACCTGGCTTAAGCTTTAAACAGCATTCCTGCTGCCCTCTGTTCCCCTCTTTCCCAGAGAGCAACAGACAAAGGGAAAGTTTCTTTCCCCATTTAAGAAAGTTCTAGACTTCCCATTGGCTCTTTTGGTCAGGTGCCCACTTTTCTCCCTTTACCTGGGGGACTTTTTAACCCTTTACAGATAAAGCAAGTAGAGAACAGCTACCAAGAGGGACTTTATAGCTAACTGGCTGGCTGGGTGTCCATAAAAGGAAGCTACCCCCTCCCTTCATTTATCACACAGGTATTAGAATGATAAGAATGTGTTTAGTGTTTAGACCAGGGGTAGGCAACTATTGGCCCAGGTGCCGAAGGCGGCACGCGAGCTGATTTTCAGTGGCACTCACACTGCCCGGGTCCTGGCCACCGGTCCGGGGGGGGCTCTGCATTTTAATTTAATTTTAAATGAAGCTTCTTAAACATTTTAAAAATCTTATTTACTTTACATAGAACAATAGTTTAGTTCTATATTATAGACCTATAGAAAGAGACCTTTTAAAAACGTTAAAATGTATGACCGGCACGTGAAAGCTTAAATTAGTGTGAATAAATGAAGACTCGGCACACCACTTCTGAAAGGTTGCCGACCCCTGGTTTAGACTTCATGGAATGCTTGTGAGTTGCTGCCTGGGTTAATATCTGACTAGTTGCATTGTGAGCCTCTGTGGCTCTGCAAATCACCAGACAGGAGAGAGACTTTACCTAGGTGAAGTGCTGATATGATGGAGATGCGGGAGAAGACAGGCTTTCCTGGCTCTGCTCCCGTTAGGGTATGTCTACACTACACCAGGGAGTGGGGCTTTCAGCCTGGGTCCTCAGACTTGCGTTAATGATGCTCAGGCGAGCGCATTAAAAATAGCTGTGTAGACACTGCAGGTCAGGCTGGAGCTCAAACCAGGGGTAGGCCTGGGAGCCTGAGAGACCGAGCTCCAGCCCAAACCTCCAACATCTACACCGTTACATTTAGCCCACCAGTGCAAGTGTGTGGACCCAGGCTGGGAGGATCTCTCCCAGAGGCGGTGTAGACATACCCATCATGTGCTACTTCCTAAGCTTTGCTTTCTGCAAGGCTGATCCCCACAGCTCCACTACTCTAAAGGTACGTCCAGACTACCCGCCCGGATCGGCGGGTAGCAATCGATATATCGGGGATCGATATATCGCGTCTCGTCTGGACGCGATATATCGATCCCCGAACGCGCTCCCATCGACTCCGGAACTCCAGCAGGGCGAGCGGAGGTAGCGGAGTCGACGGGGGAGCCGCCGCCGTCGATCCCGCGCTGCGAGGACGCGAGGTAATTCGAAATAAGATACTTCGACTTCAGCTACGCTATTCCCGTAGCTGAAGTCGCGTATCTTATTTCGATCCCCGCCCCTAGTGTGGACCAGGCCTAAGACAGGCCCTTCTGGAGGCAGTACCCCTTTGTGTCATGACGGCACTTCAGTGAATCTGAATGATTTGAGACTCCTCCTAAACACCATCTCTTTTGGGGGGGCTGCAGCCATAAAAAACAGTTACCTAACTTTCGTAACTCTTGTTCTTCGGGATGGGTTGCTCATGTCCATTCCCTTCTAGGCGTGCATGCACCCACATAGACTCATAGACTTTAAGGTCAGAAGGGACCATTATGATCATCTAGTCTGACCTCCTGCACAACGCAGGCCACAGAATCTCACCCACCCACTCCTGTAACAAACCCCTAACCTATGCCTGAGTTATTGAAGTCCTCAAATCGTGGTTTAAAGACCTCAAGGTGCAGAGAAGCCTCCAGCAAGTGACCCCTGCCCCATGCTGCGGAGGAAGGCGAAAAACCTCCAGGGCCTCTGCCAATCTGCCCTGGAGGAAAATTCCTTCCCGACCCCAAATATGGCGATCAGCTAAACCCTGAGCATATGGGCAAGACTCACCAGCCAGCACCCAGGAAAGAATTCTCTGTAGTAACTCAGATCCCACCCCAGCTAACATCCCATCACAGGCCATTGGGCATATTTACCTGCCAATAATCAAAGATCAATTAATTGCCAACATTAGGCTATTCCATCCTACCATCCCCTCCATAAACTTATCCTGGGAGATTTTTGCCTGAGTGGTACCCGTGGGGGTCGGCTGTGGCACCCTCTGGAGTACCACGCTCATGCAGTGGCATATCAGGTGCCGCTGGCCCTACGCCCTCTCAGTTCCTTCTTGCTGACTGTCACGGAGTGTGGGGGAGTCCGGGCCCTGCACCCCCCGGCTTCCTGTGATTCACCATGACTCTCAGGCAGCCAGTAAACCAGAAGGTTTATTGAGATGACAGGAACACAGTCCAAAGCAGGTCTTGCCGGTATAGACAACAGGACCCCCTTTAGTTAGGTCCATCTGGGGGCCCCAGGGAGGCCACAGCCCCATTGGGAAGCCCAAGCCCCATCGGGGCTCCCCTCTCCATTTTCCAGCCAGCTCCCAAAACTGAAACTCCCGCCAGGCGTCTCCTTTCTCCCCTTCCCCCTGGCTCCTCCCCCAGCCTTTGTGTCCTGTGTCCAGGTTCCCGGTCAGAGGTGTTACCTGGCCTCCAACCCCCCTCCTGGGTTCTCATGTTACATGCTCAGGTCTCCTCCCTTCCCCAATGCAGGCAGTCCCAGCCAAGCTCCCCTGCAACCTTCCCCGGTCAATGCTCCCCCCTCAGTATTCAAAGAACACATCAAGAACAGTCCCACTTCGTCACACTGACAACTCCGGGTAATGGAATGGACATGAACTATACATCTTGAAGAACAGCAGTTATGGAGATATACCTATCTCATAGAGCTGGAAGGGACCCCGAAGGGTCATCGAGTCCAGCCCCCTGCCTTCACTAGCAGGACCAATTTTTTTGCTCCAGATCCCTAAGTGGCCCCCTCAAGGATTGAACTCACAACCTGGGGCTTAGCAGGCCAATGCTCAAACCACTGAGGTAACCGTTTTTCTTCTTTGAGTGCTTACTCAGGCCGATTCCATTCTAGGTGACCCACGAGAAGCCTCCTTGGAGGCGGGCTCGGCGTTCACGGTCTTGCAGCATTGCCCTGCCAAAGGCAACGTCATCTCAAACTTGCTGGGTAAGAGCGTAACGAGATGCAAATGTGTGGACGGACGACCAGGTTGCAGCCAGACAGATTTCTTGGATCGGCACCTGCGCCAGGAAGGCTGCTGATGACGCCTGCACCCTAGCAGAGTGAGCCATCATGATAGTCGTCAGGGGCACCTTCGCCAGTTCATAAGAGTAGTGGATGCAGGCCGTGATCCAAGACGAGATTCTCTGGGCGGACACTGGGCAACCCTTCATCCTGTCCGCGACAGCAACCAACAACTGCGTTGACGTTCAGAACAGCTTCGTTCTATCCGTGTAGAAGGCCAGCGCCCGTCTGACGTCCAGGGTCTGCAGCCTGCATTCCTCATCCATCGGACACAAGACGGGTACGTATGTGCCTTGACCAGTATGAAACTGGGAGATGACCTTGGGCAGAAAAGCCAGGTACAGACGCAACTGGACCTTGTCCTTATATAAAGTGGCTCCAACGTGAGCGCCCTGTCGTCGGACACCCTACGGGCCAAAGTTATAGCGACCAAGAAGCAGGGCCGGCGCAACCCATTAGGCGACCTAGGCGGTAGGGCCTAGGCGGTAGGGCCTAGGGCGCTAACATTTGGGGGGCGCCGGCGCCCCGATCGTCGGCGGTATTTTGGGGGCGGGACCTTCTGCCGCCTCTGTCGGGGGCGGCATTTTGGGGGCGGGACCTTCCGCCGCCTAGGGCGGCGAAAAAGCTGGCGGCGCTCCTGCCAAGAAGGAGACCTTCCAGGAGAGAAGCAGGAGGGAGCAGGAAACAAAAGGTTCAAAGCGGGGACCCATGAGCCTTGACAGCACAAAACTCAGGTCCCAAGGGGAGACCGGGTCCCAGACATGAGGGTAGAGGCGCTCCAGACCTTTTACGAACTGCGCCGTCATGGGACAGGCGAAGACCGTCCTGCCTTGAAATCGAGGATGGAACAACAAAATGGCCGCCAGGTGTACCCTGAACAAAGATAGCAACAGGCCCTGGAGCTTAAGGTGCAGCAAATAGTTCAGGATGTGCTGCAGCGGGGGCCTCTTCGGCGCAAATGTGTCAATCAGAGGCCCAACACGTGAGCCGCTTCCACTTTGTCACATAGGTAGCCATGGTGGAGGGTTTCCTGCTGCCATCGGAGCACTGCCATCCGTCCGTACTTATCCACGCAGAAGCCAAGCTGTCAGGTGCGGCGTCGCCAGGAACAGATGCAGCAGATTGCCGTGGTTCTGGGACAGCAGGGTATAGCCCCGAGCTATTACGTCCAGGACCCAGCGGCCCAACGTAACCTGCGACCAGGCCGAACGGTCGGGAGAGAGGCGGTTGAGGAAAAGGCGGGAAGGATCCAGGTGGCTGACTGGGGTGTCGCTCTCGGGCGCACCCTCAAAATGAGCATTTTTGGCCCACTAGATGTTTGATGGGTCCAGGTTGCACAGGAGAGCAGGAAAAAGAAGGGAGACGCCGACTAAAACCAGCATCCCTTCTTATTTCAGGGCCCTGACAGGATTGCCAGAGTCTTGGCAGCTGGGGTGGCTGGAAGTGCTTTTTAGCAGACTGCGGCGTGTTCTAGCGTCCGTCAACCGGTGCAGCCTGGCATCTCTCTGCTCAGAGAAAAGACCAACCCCGTCGAAGGGAAGGTCTTGAATTGAAGTCTGCATTTCCTGGGAGAAGCCTGCCGTTTGGAGCCAGGAGTTGCGCCACATAACAACCGCCAGTGTGACCACCCAAGCCACCGAGTCCGCCGCATGCCATGCCATCTACAGGGAGCATCTGGCCGCCGCGGTACCCTCTTCCACCAGGGTGCCGAACTCTTGGGCTAGAGGGATTCCTGGAACTTCTGGAGACTGTCCTAGAGGTTAAAGTTATATCTGCCCAACAGGGCCTGATGGTTTGCCACCCAAAATTGTAAGCTGGTGGTAGAATAAACTTTTCTCCCAAACAGGTCGAACCTTTTGACCTCTTTGTTCTTGGGAGTCGAGGAGGTGTGACCTTGTTTGTCCTTGTTGTTGGTCGCAGACACAACCAGTGAGCCTGGGGGTGGGTGGGTATAAAGGTATTTGAAACCTATGGCCAGAACAAAAGACTTCTTCTCGGCCCGTTTCGAGGTGGGAGGAATGGAGGAGGGGGTTCGCCATAGGGCCTTGGCTATCTTGAGAACGCCTTCGTGCATGGGCAGGGCGACCAGGGTGGGCGTAGAGGTCAAGAGGACATTGAAAGGGTGTCCCCTCCTGCTCCGCCATCTCCTGCACCTCCAGCCCCAAGTTCTCAGCCACGTGCCAAAGTAGGGCTTGATGCTCCCTAAAGTCATCCGGTGGGCTAGCCCTCGAAGGTCCTGCGACCGCTTCGTCCGGGCACAAAGAGGAAGATTGGACCGCTGGGGGAGGTCCCGGGGTGTCGACTGCCACTGGGGATGGAGGCAAAGGGGTGAGCATGGGTTCCTCCACTCCGGTCTCCGAACGAGCCCCCAGCACCAAGCACAGAGCATCGATTGGTGGCACCGACATGGCAACCGAGGAGTGCTGCATGGCAACCGAGGAGAGCATGTGGAGTACGCCACACATGCTCCAATAAGGCCACTACGCTGCCCACTGCCCATGCTGCCACTGCAGTGCCGCAGACGATGGTGCGGGTTCCGGTGCCCAATCTCGCCAATGGGACCTGGGCAATGGGCTGAACTGGCCCTCCATGCCGGAGGAATCACCTTCCGGGGACCCTTGAGGCCTGTGGCTGTTTGCTGGTTGTGGCTCCTGGCGACTGCTGACCAGATGTGGGAGACTGGTGTCAGTACTGGGGAGAACGGTGCCAGAGCCGGGGAGAATAGTGCTGAGACGGGGAATGCTCCCACTGCGCTGGTGATCAGGACCGACATCTGGAGGACGACCGATGAGAGGATGAGCGGTGCCGGGAGAAGTATAGGGAGTGTCGACCCTGTACTGGTGAGTAACGCCAAGGTGATCTCGCCTTGGTCTGAGTGACCGATAACACGACTCGGACCTGCCCCGGGATCCTCGACGCGGTGGGAGAGGATCATCGCCTTCTGTCCGGCGACCGGCGGTGTTCCCTTGCCCCTTGAGGGGTCTTATCGGCTGGCTTGCCCTCTTGGGAAGTCCTGCAGCACTGGAGTTGTCAACGGAGCAGGTGGAGACCTGTGCTCTCTCTGCGTCTGTGGAGCATGGGAGGACGACGGTGCCGGCAGGGGTGTGGGTCCCACACTGCTCCCAGGAGTCAGTGGTGGACCTTTAGGGTGGGGCTGGGAGCCCCAACTGGGGAGGCCTTCTTGCTTGGTGCTGGGGAGTGCTTCTTAGCTTTCTTCTTCGGCATTGGGAGGAGCTGGGTGCCGGCAACATTTTGCGCACGGAGGCCAAGGTGCTCGGTGTTCTTACAGATCCGGCATCGCTCCTTGATGTGTGACTCCCCCAAACACGTAAGGCAGCTACCGTAGGGGTCACTCACAGGCATAGGCCTGTTGCAGTCTGAGCAGGGCTTAAACCCAGGAGACCAGGGCACGCCCAGCCTGGGGCAAAGTCCTTGCTGGGACCCTAACGACTAACTGATTGTATACAAACTATGTACAAAGGCCTTAAGGCACGAAGTTCGTAAGAGAAAAAACGCTAGCTCTTGCTATGCAAGGAAGGGACTCCAACTAACCACCACGGGTGGTAAGAAGGAACTGAGAGGCCATAGGGCCGGCGGTCGGGAGTCGGGACCCCTCAGGGGGTCGTGAGGTTTTACATGGGGGGGGGGGGTCGCAAGCTCTCAGCCTCCACCCCAAACCCCGCTTTGCCTCCAGCATTTATAATGGTATAAACAAGTGAAAGGGGTCACCAGTACAATAGTTTGAGAACTACTGCCCTACAGGTACCGCTAAGGCAAGAATCTCTGACGACCACGCACGTAGGTGCGCACACACATAGAAAGGAATCAACATGAGCACACACTCGAAGAACATAGGATTTAGAAGATCCCTTGGTTAGTTTGGTAAAGCAAAACTGAACTCTGAATTCATTTTGGCAGCCATCTGCCCAGCTTTTCCAAAGCTTCCTCGATTTCATCTCCTTCTTTCTGTCTCCTTGTTTAAGTCTTTTTGCCCTCGATGACAGCAAACTTATGGCTGACAGATATTTGTCTAACCAGTTTTTAAAATCCTCCAGGAACTGGGATTCCACAACCTCTCCTGGTGACCTATTCCAGTACTTTTCGATCCTCAAGGTTGGAAAGTTTTTCCTAATATCCAACCTAAGCATGGCTTGATCTACAGCAAGGGAATTACTTCCCCTACCCCAGATAAAACGGCCTAAGGGTCATCCCTAAGTTTTGGGGAACTGGAAATAGAGTGTCTAAGGGGGAATTTGGTCCATGATGACACCTGCCAATCACAGGAACATGAGCTAACGCTGGCTTTTGGATACAAGTCCACAGATGCCTCACCACAGGAGTACCATGGTGTGACGGTGCTACCTGTTGGAGCCAGCTGAGGTCACTCAATCAGGGTGAACTGCAAACAGAACGGGGCAGACAAACCCCAAACGCTGGTGGATATTCCAATACTTAGATTTTCCGAGCCAGCACAAAACAACTTCTATATTACCATACAGGTTACTCAGAAGTCCAAACAACGCAGTTCCCTTAAAGTACCCAGCCTCAGGCCTCCGTCCAGACACACCTGTCAGATATGATGATGATTATTGAGAATCTTATCTCATCATATAAAAGAAAAGGTTCTTCCAATCCCAAAGGATTAACCACATACCCAGGTTCAATTATAACTTAGATCTTACCCAAAATACACGCTATAGTCAATTCTTATTAACTAAGCTAAAATTTATTAAAAAAGAAAAGAGAGAGAGTGTTGGTTAAAAGATCAATACACAGACAGACTTGAATTCAATTCTTGAGGTTTAGATACATAGCAGAGGTGAGCCTGTAGTTGCCAAAAGTCCTTTTAGAAATAGTCCATAGGTTATAGTCCAATGTCCATATTCAGGGTGGCTCCAGTCAAAGACTGGGGATCTCAATCCTTATGGCTTAAGGTTCCTCCCTCTTGAAACCAAAGCAGATCTGAGATGATGTATGATCATGTCCCAGGGTTCTTATACCTTTTTCAGCAGCCTTTTGGCCTGAGAAAACAACAGGCTTAATTCTCCTTCCTCTAAACATCATGGCAATTAGCACAGGGTCATTTATCCATTAAACAGTTCAGCTACAGGTTACTACAACCTTTAAAGAGACATATAAACAATAATACTATTTCACTCAAGTATCTTTGAATTAAAGTTATAGCAATAGACAAGACTTGTTTGCTGACACCACAAGACCTGAGCAAACATTTACCCTTGAGATCTCTAACAATGCAGACTTGCGTTTAAAGCTTCATTTATTTATCTATCTTTCTAACCAGTTCTTAAGGTTCATCCCTAGTTCAGGTTATTCTGTGAGTTAATTAATTCTTTCTGGCCCTGTCATGAGATATTATATTACACTCATAACGTCACACATGGCGACAAATATGATAAGTTGTATTAATGGTCTCACTAACCCAGGTGAAGGACACCCCAACATTGGTAGGGTGAGGAAATACAAATAAGAAACAGAGGAGAAACCCCTGCTGAATATGCATTAGACTGAGTGGCGCAACGTAAGATGTTATAAAAGTTGTATCCCAACCTGTGTGCAGGAAAAGAGAGAGATTCAGCCCTTGGAAGGTGATGATGAGGAAGATAATGGTGAACATTTCAGGTTGTTCTGCAAGGGATGATGCGAGTATATGGATGTTCAGATGTACATGCTGTATTATCTCTGTCTATCTTACTGAGTTACAGTGTTTGTGACTTTGCTAAATGTCTTATTAAACTACTGTAAATATAAAAGGGTTCCTATAGTGAGTGTTGCAACTGTGCACATCGGGGTTAGAACATAAGAACATAAGAAAGGCCGTACCGGGTCAGACCAAAGGTCCATCTAGCCCAGTATCTGTCTACTGACAGTGGCCAATACCAGGTGCCCCAGAGGGAGTGAACCTAACAGGCAATGATCAAGTGATCTCTCTCCTGCCATCCATCTCCATCCTCTGACGAACAGAGGCTAGGGACACCATTCTTACCCATCCTGGCTAATAGCCATTTATGGACTTAGCCACCATGAATTTATCCAGTCCCCTTTTAAACATTGTTATAGTCCTAGCCTTCACAACCTCCTCAGGTAAGGAGTTCCACAAGTTGACTGTGCGCTGCGTGAAGAAGAACTTCCTTTTATTTGTTTTAAACCTGCTGCCTATTAATTTCATTTGGTGACCCCTAGTTCTTGTATTATGGGAATAAGTAAATAACTTTTCCTTATCCACTTTCTCAACATCACTCATGATTTTATATACCTCTATCATGTCCCCCCTTAGTCTTCTCTTTTCCAAGCCGAAGAGTCCCAGCCTCTCTAATCTCTCCTCGTATGGGACCCTCTCTAAACCCCTAATCATTTTAGTTGCCCTTTCCCAACTATAGAGTAATTTTAATAATACTGGGCCTGATCTTGGGACAAGAACCCGTCAACTCTCAAAGTGATAACTGGGAATTCTTAGTAATCAATATAAATTCAGACATAAGCCAAAGATCAGGCTACACACCTCAAGAAAAGGACCTGCATGTTGCTGTAAACAGCTCAATGAAAAAGTCCACCCTCACAGCTGCCACCAAAAAAAGCTAACAACATGGTAGGATTCATAAGGAATGGGATGCAGAATGGGACCTCAAGGGGGCAGCGTCTAATATCCTGGGAGCACCATGGCTACTGCAGCACTGCACACAGGATAGTTTATATCTATCTTTGAGAATTGATGAGGTCCAAAAAGAAATATTTGATAATATGACCGAAAACAACCAAGATCTGAAGGGATGTTATATTGATACTTAATACGCGAGAAAATTGGGACAGTTTGATGGGACTGTCTATAGAAGTTCAATACACACACACAGACAGTAATGGTTCCCCCTCCACCACCACCACCATTCCCAGGAAGCCCTCTGTGAAGATGTTTTAAGAAGGCCAGGAAAGGGGTCTGGAGCAGGAACCACCCCTGACAGTGGGGAGGGGCAGCAGTATGGGATGGGCAGGGGACAGGCAACTGGTGGCGGTGGGAAGCTGCATTGGAAAGCTGTGGGGAGGGGGGAGGCAACAACTGGGCCTGGTTACTCCACTGAGAACACTCACTTCTCCCTTCCCCTCCTGTGTCCTTTCCATGCCCTGTTACTGGCATGTCCCACCCCAGAGCCAGCCGTGTTTCCAGGCTCCCCGTAAACTGCACCCACTAATCCCCTTCCAGTTTGGGGAATGACTCAGGGCAACAAATTTCCCACCTAAAGAAGGACAATTTGCTGCAGATAAAACGGGTGGGAAAACTTCCCAGAGCTGAGGAGATTTTAAACTGACCTTTGAGAATTAGAAAACGGGGCAAAATCCAAGGAGGAGAATAAAGACATGGACAATCACTGGAGAGAAAAGGGTGGTGGTGGTAGGGGAGAATCTACTTGGATTTTACACCCCTATTTGATCATTAGAGAAAAAGGGGAAGAATTCAGGAGAAATTAATCTTTGAGACTGAAGTGACAAAATCAGAGAGCATGTCATTAACCCCTCCCTCCTCCTCTACTCTTCTCCCCCTGCAATCTCCTGCCTGCCCAGAGACAGGTCCATCTCCCCCAGTTCATAGAATCATAGAATATCAGGGTTGGAAGGGACCTCAGGAGGTATCTAGTCCAACCCCCTGCTCAAAGCAGGACCTAATCCCAACTAAATCATCCCAGCCAGGGCTTGGTCAAGCCTGACCTTAAAAACCTCTAAGAAAGGAGATTCCACCACCTCCCTAGGTAACCCATTCCAGTGCTTCACCACCCTCCTAGTGAAAAAGTTTTTCCTAATATCCAACCTAGACCTCCCCCACTGCAACTTGAGACCATTGCTCCTTGTTCTGTCATCTGCCACCACTGAGAACAGCCGAGCTCCATCCTCTTTGGAACCCCCTTTCAGGTAGTTGAAAGCAGCTATCAAATCCCCCCTCACTCTTCTCTTCTGCAGACTAAACAATCCCAGTTCACACGGTCTGTCCCTTCCCTCCATCTCTGGCTCATTTTGCATCCCTCCTCCCTTCCTAACCTAACCTCCCCCTGGGGCAGCCCCTGGCTGGAGCTGGGGGCAGAGGGGTCACTGCTCTGAATGCAGCTCGGAGCCTGCCCCGGGGGCGGTAACAACCAGGGACGATCGGGGGATCTGGGCCCCTTTGTGCAGAGGCGCTTCCCCGCCTGCTCCTGTCCCTGCGCCCAGAGCCTCCCCCGAGCCCTTTGTTAATCACCTGCAGGCTCCGGCCCGGGGCTGCGCAGGGGGCGGGTCCCAGCTGGAGAAAGCCCCCCCGTCCGGGCACGGAGGGGTTAATGCCGGGCTCCCCCCGCACAGACCCCGCGGAGCAGCAGCTGCTCAGCCCGGGCCCCGGGTCACACGGAGGCAGCAGCAGCGTCTGGTCTGTGCCAGAGCCCCGCCCCCAGGAGCTGCCCCGCCCCCGGTCTGTACCAGAGCCCCGCCCCCGCTCTGTGCCAGAGCCCTGCCCCCAGGAGCTGCCCCGCCCCCAGGAGCTGCCCCGCCCCCGCTCTGTGTCAGAGCCCCGCCCCCAGGAGCTGCCCCGCCCCCGGTCTGTGCCAGAGCCCCGCCCCCAGGAGCTGCCGCGCCCCCGGTCTGTGCCAGAGCCCCGCCCCCAGGAGCTGCCCCGCCCCC